>MU697230.1:41410-84767 GCA_026770625.1 Nicotiana glauca | reverse complement strand
ACATTTGAGGCATAATCAAGAGAAGTTTCACTTGAAGAACCTGGTTCATCAAATTATGCTCATGAGAAAGTTCAGGTATATTTCTATTCTTTGCACAATTAGAAAAATTTAATTTTCAATCATGAGTAAGAGTCCTAGATATACCAAACGTACCAAAATTCTATCCGTTGGGGCTAATTGAACCAGTTTCATTAAAATTAGAAGTCTAAATATAACAGAATCCTTTCCTAATTTTTTTTACGATCCTAATTAATCACTAAGGTGACCGGAATTCTTATTTGATTAGACTTCTACTGATTCCTGAAAAAGGCTGCCGTTTCGGAAATAATCATTACCCTTCTTTAAAAGCCTTCTAATCAACTCACAACCGTCACTTCATCACACAAACCTCTGATCGTCTACTTTCGTCTCCAAAACCTCCAAAATTCTACAAAATTCTCCTAAGCTTTCCAGAAATTCATAACCATGACAAATCCCCAAGATAATCCTGGAACTCCACCTCCCGTTTCACCAAACTCTACCCCATTTGCCTCATCTCCCATAGAAACCCCAAAACCTAGATTCCGTTGCCAGAAAATGCTGGCAAGAAAAACTGTAGCTACTAGTTCCCTGAGGAAATCCTTGAATGAAAAACTACAGTCCAGCCAAAGGAAACAAGTCTCAGTAACAGAGACCAATTCTAGCTCTGAATCTGATGATTTCATCTCTGCCAGCGAAGGAGATGAACCTGGGTCTTCTGACACTGTCACACATCAAGAAACCCCAAAAGAGGTAAATACTTGCTTTGTTCATGTTGATATAGTTCAAAAAGTAGAGAGTAGGTATGTTCTGATAGGGGCTGCAAAAGATGTGTCTGGGACTGATTCTACAAAATTGAGGAAGAAAAGGAGGAAGGAGGTGCTATCTATTTGTGGGAATGGGGAAGAGGGGGTCTCTAAGTCAGGGGGAAGTGGATCAGGAGAGGCTGCTGAAGGTTTAGTTGATTTAAGCAAACAACCTGCTGAACGTAGTTCATCTGTGGAGGAGACTTTGGTTGAAATGTTGAAACAAGTTGGGGCAAGCTATGATCCCAAGAAACGCAAGGCTTCCTCACAAAGGACCCCTACTGCATCCAAACCAACCAAGAAAACCAAACCTTCATCACCCAAGTCTGCTCCTAGGGTTAGAACAACCAGAAGCAAGGTTAGAGAAAGTGAAGCTGAGTTGAAGAAAGCCTTAGAGGAGAATAAGAGAAAGAGAAAAGAAAAGGGGAAAGGGAAGGTAGGTGAAAGTTCTGAAGTTGTAGCTGAAGAGGAGGAAGAGGAGATGGAACTGGTCCATCAAGAAAGAAATACTACTGTTGAGGTTCCAATTGCTAAAACAAAGGGAGCTAGGATTTCTTCCAAGAAGCCCTCAAAGCCAGTACTTGCTGAATCCTCTCTTGCCAAGAGAACTAGGTCAGCCTCTAAAGGAAAGCAAGTTAAAATGGCTGAAGAAGAAGAAGATGAGAGTGAAGAAGAAGGAGAAGAAGATGAATCTGAAAAAGAACAGGATAGGTATGCAAATTTTGGCAGGAGAAAGATCTTGAAGGGAAGGTTGTTGAAAGACCTGGAGGAGCCAAGCATGATGAGACTTTTGACAGCACTGGAAGCACAAGGCTGGAAGGACATGGTCCTTCAGATGAATGGGAAATTGGCCAGGAAAGAACTTGTTGAGTTCATGGCCAATGGAACAGTGAAAAATGGTCTGGTGACCAGCACAGTGAAGGGAGTGAAAGTGAAGTTCAATGCTGCCAAACTGGGCAAAATTCTGGACATCCCTTGTGAAGGGTATGATGACTACACACGGCAAAGGTGGCCTTGTCTGGATGGGTTGCCCTCTGATCTGCAAATTACCAGAAATTTCTGTGACACTAAAACAGATGAGGAGGTGCCTGAGGCCAGGGCAGTTCAGAAGAGTGAAATGAGGCCAGAGCACAAAGTGCTTTTTGAGTTTGTCAACAAATGTCTTCTGCCCAGACAGGAGAGAAGGTATACAACAAATTATATGGATCTGGTGCTCATGCAATGTATGAATGAAGGCAAGCAGATCAACTGGCCTGCCTTCATTGTGAAGCTGCTAGAGAGGGTGATCACTGGATCAAAGGCTCATGCCATTCCCTATGGTTTTATCTTAACAACTGTGCTTGAACGACTTGATGTTCCCTTGAAAAAGTGGGAAATGGCTTCCAGCAAAGAGCACTTTGGGATCAAAACCCTTCAAGCCTGTGATTATCTGCTTAGTACTGGCCCTGTTGAACCTGGTTCATCTGCTAAGACTCCTGTGAACAGCAAGGTCAGAGCCTTGGTTCAGGAGGTTGGAACAAAGGATGCTGAAATAGCAAGGCTAAATGCCAGAATTGCTGAATTGGAGGGAGAAAGGAATGGGCTAAGAGCTGAACTTGCCAAGGAAAAGGAGAAAAATGAAGGCATGCTCCAACAAATGCTAAATCTACTACAAGCCCAACCCTCCAGCTCTTCTAAGCCTTAGGTGTCCTGTTCTTAGTGTCCAGTCTAGTATCCCTTCAGTTACCAAGTTTAGGAAGTTTGCTCATGGTTCTGTTCTTGTTTCGTTTTGCTCATGGTTGGAAATTTTGTTTTTCTTTTTGTGGACTGTCTGTAGAAACACCTCTTAATCAATGAATGCAGCTTCCTTGTTCTTGTTAATTTTGTTCTTAATAGCTATTTTTGAGATGATTTTTTATTAACTAAAGCATATGTTCACTTGCAATTTCCGCAGTGGCCATGAGTTATTTTTCGATGATGCCAAAAGGGGGAAGATATTGTGCTTGTGCTTAAATTCATTATCTAAACTAGTGATGTTTATGACCTAACTTAAATCTGGCCCTTTATGACAAATTGAAAATTTTCTAAGTGTTGATATTTTAGCTGAGTTTCACAGGTTTTCTGATCTCTAAAAGCACAGAGTTTGTCATCATCAAAAAGGAGAAATTTGTTGGCCCAAGTTCAGTTGAAGTTTTGAAGATTGACAAATGAACTCAGGGAAGGACCTGGTCCATCTTGGGAGACACGGTTAGTCATAACCTTTGCATATGAAAGGCACGTGAGGAAGATATGTATTGAAGATTGCGCAGCAAATATCTTCTGAACGGAATCGAAAAGGTTGCATTGGGTTCTAAGAAGGACAGTCTCCTTATGACAAGAGAACACAATCCTAAGCTAGGATACGGATGGGAGTTTGTATTGGTTAAGGACTCAAATCGACTAAGGATAAGCATTGGAGTCTCGATCAAACTCTAACTGCTAATCTATTAAATAACCAAGTTGTTCTTTTTTACAGGTAATGCACATACGCAGAAGTTAAGCATATTTGAGAGCAAAAAGAGCAAGTCTGATTTACAAGCAATATATGCGAGATACAAGTGTGCACGTCTGAAGCTACATGAACTAAGATAGAAGAACCAGTTTCATCATTGTGTTTGTTCTAAGTCTAGTTCAATTGTAGTAGGTTTTAATATTGTACCTTTCAGCTTTCTTAGAAGCAATTGTATTAGGTACTTTGAGTATTCAAGTTAGAGTTAACTTGAAGGTGTCGCAACAGTTGAGGCTGTGTGCTACACTGGGATTAGAGTTAATCCTAAGGTTTACAAAGAGTTTTGTAAATGCAGTTTTTGGCTCAGTGATTTAGTGGAGTTTGGAAAAATCCTACTGAGTAGTAGGTCGTGGTTTTTTCACCTTTTGAGCCAGGTGTTTTCCACGTAAAAATCTCTGTGCACTTTACTTTCATTACTTATTATTCCGCAAACTGCTGTAGTTAGAACACTTAGAAGAACCAGATTCTTCTAACGCGAAAATCAGGTACCACACAAATCACCCCCCTCTTGTGTGGTATTGACGTTAATAACATCAGACATTTCATCCGCGAACCAAGTTCATTTTTCCACCATTTTTGGGCGAGCTTGAGAGCTTTTGTCGAGATTTTTGGAGCGTTATGGCTGGGAATCAATTAGAGATAAGTCCTATGACCTAGAAACATTATCTAATTATGATTTCAACATTTAAATTCATGGAAATTGGTTAAAAAGTGAAAAACTAGAGCTTGGGTTTTTGAAATAAAAATTTGGGATTTGAGGGAGCATTTGGGCTCCGATTTTGGTAAATTTTATATGTACGGACTCGTGGCGAGATGAGGAATCCGGTGATGTAAATTTCGTAATTTTTTGAGAAGCTGACCCGGGGCTCGGGTTTTGCTAATTTCGAGATTCTTGATGTTTTTCGATTGTTTTCGATTGGGTATTGTCCCATTGGCATAGTGTGATGCATTCGCTATGATTTTGGTTAGATTCGACGTGCGTGGAGGCCGATTTGAAGGGCAAACGCGTCGCGAGCTAGAGATTTTTCCGGTTCGAGGTGAGTAATACTTGTAAATGATATCCTGAGGGTTTGAAACCCCGGATTTGCACATCATAGTGCTGTATTGAGGTGACTTGCACTCCGTACATGAGCGTGGGGTAGAGCACAGTTGGGGATTGTGACTTGGTCCGTTCCAGTTGTTGAATTTACTGCGTATTTGACTGAAACTACTTGTTATCATTATAATTTGGGTTGATTGCTATGTTTGGGCTTTGTGCCAACTATATGAATCCTTCGGGGACTGATATCACTATTTTTTGCATCACTTGCATATTATTTGATCTCGGTCCAAGGTTTTAATACTATTTTACAAACTCAGCCATTTTTCTAAAACTTGAGAACTTAAACAATATTTTATTGACGTTTCGAGCTGAGGAATATCATGTTAATATTGCCCAAGTGGCTTATGTACATTTCTGGACTGAGCATGGATCGGGCTGCACGCCGCAGCAGTGTTATAGTGATTTCTGAATATATGGATGACTCGGGCTGCACGCCGCAACGATGATATATGTATATTGAGGCCGAGAGCCTATTTGATGCCACGAGATGGTTGATATTGCGCTTGGGCTGTAGGAGCCCCTTCGGAGTCTGTACACACCCCCAGTGAGCGCCATCGATGATAAATAAATGGCTCGGGCTGCGCGCCGTAGTGGGTACTGGAATGTACCATCATATTCATTGCATTGCATTCATGCATTGGTTCCTATTTGTACTACGTTTCATGACATCCACCACTCTCATTTCATTGGAATTCATGTTATTTCTTGCACTGTTACCAGATACCCTGGTGTTATTTGTAATGGAGTGTTGTGCCCAAGGGGCTGACTTATGTATGGACTTGCACTATCTGATTTTGCAATCAATCGCTTGACTGTTGGGAAAAGGATATTTTCAAAAGAGGTTTTTAACTGAGCCAGATATTTTCTAAAGGATTTTCATAGAATTACTATTTTCTCAAGGGTCTTACTGTCCTATATAGCACGATGGAGTGCTTTACGTATTTTCTTACCGCTCAGTTATTATTTACTCTTATTACTCATTGAGTTAGAGTACTTACTTTACTCCCTGCACCTCGTGTGCAGTTGTAGGTATTGATCACCCGGTAGCGGGTTTTGAGCTGATTGAAGGTATCACTATTGTAGCGGAGTAAGGTGACCGCCAGCGTCCACGGCACTTGATTTTCCCTTCTTTGATTTTAATTTGATTCACGTAAATTACAGAATCTTTAGTTGTGTTCAGGCTTCTTTAGATGCTCGTGACTTGTGACACCCCGGTCTGGTTGTGTTGGGTTGTAGATATTGATTATTATTGTCATTAAGTTGCATTTATCTATTCCTTTATATTTAATAATATTGAAAGAGGCATCGTTGTTATGTTGGCTGGCCTTGTCTTCACGAGAGGCGCCATCATGACCGGGTTTAGGAATTTGGGTCGTGATACATGCATAAAGCATAAACTACGGCCTCAGGCCAAGTTTGCATAAAGTATATAAACTATGGCCTCAGGCCCAAATATAGGTGTTCAACATTCAAGAATTTAAAATCAAAAACTGAGAATCATACTGCAATAGATGATAGTAAAATACTGAATCATATTGAGTTACATGATACCGGAATACTGGATCATACTGAGTTACATAATAATGACATACTGAATGGGACTAGACTGAGACATGTATTCTTGAGCTGATTATGAATACTAAAATTTCAACTGTATATGGCATACTGAGTAATCTATACTAAGACTCGGGGGCATCAAACCCAAGTCTATATTGAATATGCACTGAGCTCACAACGTTCAAAATGAAAGTCATGAGCGAATTACGAAGCTAGAGAATAGAAGTTCTAAAACTATTCAAGGAACTAGGATTAACTATATTTCTGAGGCAATTGGTAACGTCGTAAAAGAAACGTAGTGTAGGGAAAATCATTAAAATTTTCAAACATAGAGAGTTAGCCTCACATACCTTAACTTCCTGCTCTTGAGCGTAATACAACATTCGCCAACCCTTTCAACTTTAATCTATATCAATTAAAGTCAAAGGGATTCCAAATTAGCAACAATAGTCATGTTTTGGTCACTTAGGTATTTTATCAAACACTTGGTGATATAAAGCTTCATAGCCCTTATTAATGGCATCTCTACATCCAATAACTCATTCTTTTGCTCCTAGATAAATTCTAAAGTCTCAAACGATTATAATCAACATTATTCTTCATCCCCCATAAGGTAACAATACCCTTAACCAATAATTAACAATCAACACACTAAACCTATAACTGTTCATACTTTCCTATCAAACCCATCAACTCAAATCTCATGAACTAGGGTCTATAATCATTAAACCAATGCTAGAATCAATTAGAGGGTAAAGACAATACCTTTTTGAAATTCAATCTCTTTGAATTCGAGTTCTAGAGTTTCTTATCTCATCAATAATGTCCCAATCGAATATCTAATGATATGGAGGTTTACCCATATTAATAAGATATTAGAAAATTAAAATTAACTTAGAATCACCATTAGAACTTACCTTGGGTGGTGGAAGGACCCTTAAGGAGTTAGGTTTTTGAGAGTTCTCCTTTGTAGAGAAAGTTTTTATGTTTTGGGGATGTGGAGAACGAAGTAGAGCCTTAAAATAACCCCCCACTAGCGCCCCCACGCACCTGGAGGCCTAACCCGTGCTACTGGCCGCGCTAAATGGCCAGAACGAAACCCCATTAGCGCGGGCGCACTAGTCTCGCGTTAGTGGGCATGCATAAGGCGTAGTATTCTGTAAATGCACATAACTTTTTGCACAGATATCCGTTCGGGATCTATAATATATTATTGGAAAGCTATTTCAAAGGCCTACAACTTTTATGCTTTGAATTTTTCCAAATTCCTTGCACATTTTCAATAAACACTGATGGAATACAGACCTTCTGCAAACTTAGTCGATTATTTCAAATCTTATGCACCTCACTTTCCATCTTGATTTTGAAACAACTATTTTCACTCATAATCATCTCGATGGGACTTTACATGCTCAAAATATATCCTTACTACTCCTTTAACTCATTCATACCTAAGCCAAATTTGTGGGGTGTTACAGTGTGATTATAAAAGCTTTTCATTAAGGGTAGAATTATAAGTTAAAGTTAAATTGTTACCAAATTTAGAAAGGAGTCATTCTATTTGGAACGGATCAAAAAGGAAATAGGTTCACATAAACAGGAACAGAGGGAGTACTAATTAAAGAAAAGCTACACGTTGGTACGTGGTGGCTACTTTAGATTAGGGGTGTACAAATCGAATTGAAAAACCACACAAAATAAAAAAGTCAAAGAAAATCGATTAAAATATTGATTAGATTCGGTTTGATATTGAGTAAAAAAAATCGAACCAAACTGACATATAAATAGATAATTTTTATATATAATTTTAAGACTTTTTAAATAAAATTTTCTTTAAAAATATTTAGAAATATTTGAGATTCTCTTATGAGATGTAATATTTGGTTAAATATGAAGTGATCCATATTTATTAACTTTAAATAGTGAGTTGCATGATCATTTTTTTATCAAGTGTTAGTGAAACACGTCAATCTCTTTGTTCTTCCATATTTATATGTCAAGATCTTTTCGAATTTGAAATGGTATATCGATAATGTAAAATTAAATAGAACATATCATTATATAGGTTTAGATTCATTTTTATGTTTACTTATTAAATTTGGTTAATATTAAAAGTGCACATTAACATAAAATTATTGACATACAACTAAAAAGTATTCCACTATATCATGTGATACTACGAAATTTTTTTCATAAGAATACTTTAATATATCATATATTTTTCAAATTTTTTAATGTTTACTAGAAATATATTTTCTTGCCAAAAATTTAATAACGTAAGATTAAAATAATATTCATATAATAAAAAAATTTAAAAAACCCAACAAAACCGAACCAATCCAAACCGATATAGTTAATTTGGTTTGATTTTGATAAAAACTAAACGAACCTGGTCCATGTATACCCCTAATTTAGATATTGCATAAACAATGAACTTACTTGAATTGAAAAGGACATATTGAGTCCTTACTAGTTTGTACTAGGGGTGGGCATCGGTCGGTTCGGTTCGGTTCGGTTATGAATATTATCGGTTTAGCATATCGGTTATCGATTTACAAATTTGATAAACCGATAACAGAACCGATAAGATATCGGTAATCGGGTATCGGTTAATCGGTTATCGATCATTATCGGTTTAGTTATCGGTTTACCCGATAAGATAACTCAATCTAGAGTTAAGCAAAAAATAAAAGACAATTCGCTGGAGTTAAGCAAAAAAGAGAATAATTCACATATAGTATACTAAAGACTTGCACTAGGAGTAACTAGTAAGATCTATGAAAAATGAAGATGAAGCAATTGAAGAGTGGGGTTGAGAAAGAATAGGAGAGAATGAATTGATGCGCCTAGCATTTGTATATACTTAAGGGTAAAGTCATAATTTTATTAATTCTTATTGGGTTATCGGTTAACCCATTAACAAAATTGGCAAACCGATACCCGAACTGATAATCCAATAGTAAAAAAATTCTATACCGTTATCGAACTGTTAACCCAATAACCTGATACCATTAATCCAATAAACAATTAACAGTTCGGGGTATCGGTTTTACTCGATATATGCCCAACCCTAGTTAATACTAATTAAGCATATCAAAAACCAACTACATTCAGTTTCTCGAACAGTTGACACTAATTATATCCAACTTTTTTGGCCATAAGTTTTGCCAAAATAAAGTTGAGATTTATTTTCAAAACTCATGTCTGGCCATAAATTTTGCTCATATTTTGGCCAAATCCCAAATCAAAAATTTCAAGTTCCAAAATCAGCTATTGAGCTGAATTTGGGCCAAAATCCCAAAACTTGGGAATTATATACATGTTTTTTCAAAATAAAGTTGGAAAATATGTTTTGAAAACATATGTCCAAACACATTTTCATCTTCAAACCAAACTTCACCCAAATCAAATTTTTTAAAATAAATTTGAAACCTATGACCAAACACTAGCTTGGGGAGAAACATTTTCTTTCCTCTATTCAGCAAGTTAAATTACCATGACTCCTTTTTCTTGATAATAAATAACAACACACCCAACTACATACTCCTTTTTACTATTCGTGCCAGTGCGTGCATCAGAAAAAAGAAGTAAACATAGTTTTTTATCTCAGTAAAAAGACATCGCTATTTTTGGGAGAGCAACCCGGTCGATTCAGATTTTTGTAGTAAATGAGAATTGCCATAAATGGGAGAGTAATAGCTCGTTTGGTCAAGTTGGAAAAATAAATTTATTTTGAAAATAATTTTTAAAAGTGCTTTTCAAAAAAGCTCTTCCGGAGAAAAGCAGTTTGTGTTTAGCTAAACAATTTGAAAAATATTTTTGAACAACAACTTGTGTTTGGCCATCTTTTCAAAAAGTGTCACGACCCAAATTTTCCACTGTCAAAATCATAATGTCGCATACTCTTGAAAGCTAGGTAAGCCAGCCGTTACAGTTCTATAACATTATTTATTAACTCAAACAGTATTAAATGATAACTAAAGCTAAACAGATATAGAATGTGAAAATTTTATAATAGTTTAAAACTCTAAAACAAGACTACCCCAAATGATCTGGTGTCACAATCCACCAACATCTAAGAATTTCTACAAATACTGGTTTAAAGGAAATGCATCTGTTTTTCGGACAAAAAGAAAACATAAACTAAGATGGAGGGAAGGGAACTCCAGGGTCTGCGAACGCAGGCATATCTACCTTGGGTCTCCTGTGGACCGAAGGCAGTAACCTCGAACTCTGATCAGCCACTAGCTCCGTAATCTGCACAGGAAGTGCAAAATGCAGTATCGGTATAACAGAACTCATGTACTGGTAAGTACCGAGCCTAACCTCGATGAAGTAGTGATGAGGCTACGGCGGGGCATAGCAACATATAAAGCATGTAATAGTTTATACTAAAATAGAAAGAAAGTACATAATGAAATATAACCGGAACTTGCATTAAATGAATACAGAAACCGATCGTTCTACCAATACTCAGCTATAACCAATCCTTAAGGAGTTGTAACATTATAATAATGAACCTCAACAGAGATGAATGCATAAACAACAACTGATGCGGCGCGTATCCCGATCCTACCATATCATCAATAACAGTATAAATATTCACCCTTATTGTTGCTTATTGCGGCGTGAAACCCGATCCCACCAGTCCACCCTTATCACTCCTCAACACATATCACCTTTATTCCTCCTGTTGCGGCGCGCAACCCGATCCCACCCGTACACCCTTATTACTCCTTGTTGCGGCGTGCAACCCTATCCTACTAGACAATCACATTTTACCCTTATTCCTCCTGTTGTGGTGTGCAACCCGATCCCAACACATCAGTACCAATCACAATACAAGAACAGGTGTTTCACAATTTAACTTAAAACCTTCCACAACATTTATATCTCCAATCCTAACAACAGGAAGTCTATGCCATTACGAAACTTCAACAGTTTAAACTACACAACGAGACCAACCAAAATATATTACGAAGCACCAACATCCAACTTCAACCAACGAGGTAATAACAAAATGAAACGATGAAACAATTTATACTTCAATAGAGAAAACAACATTTAATATGAAGCAATTGAGGCTAACTATGCCTACCAACTTGAGAGTGTGAAAAGAAGTCAAGAAGAATCCGATTACGAGGAAGAAAGTGAGATTTACTTTGAGGAATCAAGAATTGTACATCCGCCAACCGACTCCATGAGTGTTAGTGATGCCAAGAAAAATATGAAATTAGAGTCAACCGTTGTGAATGAAAATATGGTTGAGATTGACTCTAACCCAGGGGAAAAAGAGGATGTCAAAATCCGGGAAGAATTACAATTTGGAGGTTTGATGTCACATTCTAAGCATTTTTTAACATTGAAATTATGTGGTGATATGGGAATTGAACTACATGAGTCAATGAGGGATTGCGAGGAGGAAAGAAAAAAACCATACATCTTACAATTTGAGGGAATAAGAAGGAAAAATGACATTCCTCACATGAAAGCCAAGAAGTGCAAAATGAAGAAATTAAGTCTTGGCTTGAGCATCTACTTACCACCCCCACCACTCGTGGTCACAAGCTTAATTCCAAGTTGGGTGCCCAATTTTTATCGTCCAAGTGGCAAGAAAAGTGGTAAAGTTAATTTGCGCCATGCCACGATGTTAAATGCGACGCTTGGTGGGAGGCAACCCATCGTTTTTTAAAATTTTTAGTCATTTCTTAAATCTTTTATTTTTGTAGAATAGCCTAGAATATTATTTTTGACTTATTTGCCAAGTTTCAGATTTTTTGGAGGTGATTTGAGCAGGTCAGAGTGGTCCGGAGAGCCAAAATCAGTAGCTGCCAAAACTGTAGAACTGCAGAAAACTACTCTTCACGTTCATGTGGGTCTCTCGAATTCGCGTAGGTTTATAAAATTTTAAACCTTTGCGTTCGTGGTGACAGCTGAGTGTTGAATGACCTTTTGGCAGTTAATATGCTTCGCCTAGGCGACCCAACCCTCGCGAACGCATAGGGTCAGGTAAGTTTTAAAATTCTAAAATACAGGAAATCGGCCTTAACCCCTCTCTTTGGCTCAAGTACCGTCCTACTCCTTAAATCCCAAAAGCAAAACTCCCCATATTCTTCAAGTCCATTGTAATCTTCCATCTCCATTCTCAATGTATGTGATTTCCTCTCTTCCCTTTTAAATTTTTCTTCTCTTTCTTGTTATGAAACAATAGAAGCAAAACCATGGTTGATTGGTGCTTAGGATTCATAATTTTGAAGTCTTGAATATCAATTCGTGTGTGAAATTTGTTATTTTTGCTGGGTGAGGTTGGTTGAGTGAAAATATGTGATTGTTAGTGTAAATTTTTGGGCAAGATGTGTGCCAAAGTTGACTGAAAATTGAGAAACAAAAGAGGGCACACACACTGTTTGACAAAATGCCTGAAAGAAAACTAGGGCTGGGCGCGAGAGATTACCTTCGCGAACGCGAAGGCAAATCTATGGGGCAAAAACTTTTGGACTTTCGCGAACGCGAAGGTCTAAATCTGGGAAATTTTTTTTTCTCTTCGCGAATGCGGTGGTTTGCTCGCGAACGCGAAGAGCAACAAGTGGCAGTCCCAAAATTAGCAAAAAATAGTAGCTTCGCGCAGCTCTGCCCGGGACATTTTTTGCCCATTTCTTTGACATAAATACTTCCTAATATATTTTTTAAGTGTCTATATGAGCTTTTAACATTGTTGGTCTATTTTGTAGGTACTTTTGGCATAAAATGGATCCGAAACACAATGAAATTGAGTAAGAACATGTCTTCGAGTCCGAACAAGAGTAACCCTTTGATCATGACCGGTTTCTATCTGCAGGATGTGAGCGGAAATATGATGAACTCTTGTCAAAGACCATCGTCTGAGAAAGAGGCATAAACATGGAAAAGGTCGGTGCTAAAATACGGGGCTTCTACACATAGTGGATAGAAAGAAGGTGGATTTGTTTTGCCAAGCAACCCAATAATGCCAACCACACAATAGTCTTGGAATTCTATGCAAACGCCTTGAGGATCGACTTCCAAGGTACCTTTTTTACTACTGTGCGGGGCGTGTAAGTCTATTTCAGCCCTGAGATAATCAACAGTATTTATGGCCTTCCCAATGCTGATAATGAGGTCTATAGAGATAGAGCTAAAGCAGGAGGAAACCAGTGGCTAGTGGATAAGTAACATGATAGGGTTATTGATAACTTGGGATTATGATGCATTTTACACTCCTACTTGCTTAAGTTTTGATTAGAAATGTGTACAAAATAGCCCCAAGGCTCATATGTTGTACTTTATTGCAGGATTTGGTCAACAAGGTGGCAATTCATCAAAAACCAGCTCAAACAGGAGTGAAATACACAAGTACCAAGAACAAGGCCAAGCTCAGTATAACAGATTCAGTACGGCCGCACACCATTCTATGCGGTCCGCAAAGAGGAGGTTCAGAGAGTGCTCATTTTAGGCAGTTAAGCAATGTGACCGTAAAACATTCTATGCGGACCGCATTGACATCATTGCGGCCGCACTTGATTTTATGCGATCCGCAAATCTCAAGTTCAGAAAGATGTCAAGTTGGAGGAACATAGCCAATGCGGTCCGCGGTCCATTTTATGCGGACCGCAATAGAAGCCACCGTAGCCGCGGCGCGGTGGCAAAGTTCAGAGAGCATAAATTTCAGCCAAGAGCCTTAGTGCGACCGCACTCGATTTTGTGCGGTCTGCACTAGCTCCGCAGGGGTATTTTTGTCCAAAATTTTTGGCCTAGTATAAATAGTTTCTTTTCATTTTTTAGGTCATCAGTTGTATTCTAGACAGCAGCTACGCTCGTGAATAGTGTTCTTTTGCCATTTTGAGTAATTTTACGATAGTTCCATCATTGAATCTTCAAGTTTTATTTAGTAAATTAATATTATGGGTTTTCTTTCATTTATTTCTTTGTTTTTTTCTATAACTATGAGTAGCTAGACCCATTATCTAGGGTTATGGCTCAACCCTAGTATGGGTAATTGATGGGTTTTGTATTTTTAGGATTAAATGTCTATAGATGTTTAATATTTGGACTAAATTAGGGTTTTAATGTTGAATTAGTGGTTGCAAACACTAGTTTATGCCTAGTTGGCTTTGGCTCTTATTGAGAAAGAGAGCCTAAGTCTATGAAATTGGTCCAACAAGGGATTGAGGAGTACTCAAGAGATTGATAGCCCCAATTAAAGGGTTAAACCTAGAGATAGTAATACTCGACTTGAGCCTCTATTGCTTGCACAAATTATATACCCAATTGGTCTAGAGAAAGTCAATTAGGGCAAAATCACTCAAACTACCGAGAGGTATAGATTGAGTAGAATCATGCAATTGATGAATCTTGCTACTTTGTAGTAGTACATGGTTGACCTTGATCACTTTTTGGCGCTGTTGCCGAGGAGCTAACGGTTTTATCTCTCTATCTAAATAGTTTTATGTATTGTTCTTCTTTCCTTCTGTGTTACTAATTTGTGTGTGTCACAACTTCAGGTACAAAAATGATAGCAAACAACAATGACCCTCTTGGAAATGTGATTGCGGGGGAGGAGGATGATGTTAACGGAGAGGATGAGGTGCCTCTTGTACCTCAAGGACAACGGAGAGGCCGCCAGGTGAATGCCAATGATAATATCCCAGACCCTCCTCTGCTACCTCCAAGAGAGACTCAATGAGTGCTTCCAAACCAAGGCTATACAAGTGCAATTTTCCTACCCCGGATCCGAGCTGGCGATTTTCAAATTACCAATGTTATGTTGACATTGCTGGAGTAGCGTGGGTATTTCACGGGCGCTGCCAATCAAAATACTTGCAAACATCTCAAGGGTTTTGTGTATACCTATTAGGGGAGCAAGAAAACTAATGTGTCCGAAGATGCACTTCAGTTGAGATTCTTCCCTTTCTTACTTAGAGGGAAAGCATTGGATTGGCTTGAGCGACTTCCTAACAATTCCATCACTACTTGGGATTAGTTGGAGGATAAGTTCATTGCAAAGTTTTTCTCACCGGGGCACATGGCAGCATTGAGGGATAAGATCTTATCTTTCAAACAGGAGCCCACCGAACCATTATATGAGATTTGGGAGCGATATAAAACAACGGTCAAGGATTTCCCCAACAATGATATGACTTAGGCGATGATCCAACAAACTTTTTACCGGGGCATCAACAAAACAAACCAATGCATAGTGAATCAACTTCATGGGGACAATTTTATGAAACTGACCTATGATGAGGCTTTGACATTCTTGAAGAGTTGGCTGACACTTCCTCCGCTTGGCAAAATAGAGCCAATGTGCCCCAGGGTGACTCCGCTGTCACTCATTTGCACAAAGAGTTACATGATCATGGGCAGGCTATAGATGAGCTGACAACTACAATGAACCAACTAGATAAGGCATAGTTGCAACACGTTCAAAATCCTCACCAAGTGAATGCCATGGAGGGTGTCAACATGCTAATGAACACAAGAAGACAAAGAGGTCAACAGAGCCAAGGGAGTTCGAATCAATTTGATAATGATTGTGGTAGATTCAAAGATTATGGTTACGATTGGTAGAATGAGGAGGTGCAATATGTGAATAATTATCAAGGGCAAAGGTTCAATTCTTCCAACCAACAAAAATGGAGACCCTAAGGCAATTGAAGCAATCAACTACAACAAGGCAATGGTAATAGGGGCAACAACAACCAAAATTCCAATTGGGGTAATCAGAATAATAATCAAAATAATAAGGATAATTGGAATGGAAACATGAACAACTGGGGTGGTAACAATAATAAAGGAAGTTGGAACAATGGAAATCAAGTAAACCGGGGGCAAGGCTTTCAAAGGCCCCCAATGTATCAACAACTGAACAATCCACCCCCATTTTCATCCCAAGGGCCTAGTTCTTTCAGTAATGATATAGGGAGAATTTAAATGATGTTTGAACAGATGATGAAAAAGACTGCAGATTGTCTTCCCACAATACTTCAATTAGAAATTTGGAGGTTCAATTAGGCCAAATCTCACAATCCTTGAATACTCGCCCTAAAGGGGCTCTACCAAGTGATACGGTAGTCAACCCAAATAGTGAGAACAATCATGTGATGGCGGTAACTACAAGGAGTAGATGAGACAGTGGTGTGAATGCCTCCAAACAAAAGCAAATTTTGAGTGATGAAGTTGAGTTGCAAGAAGATGAAGTTCCTTTGGTGGTTTAAAATGTGATTGATGAGAATGTAAATAAAGAAGTGAGGATTGATATTCAATATGCCGAGGTGGAAACTCAAAATGACGTGAACCCATCTAGGGAACACGTAATAGACATACTGGAGCCGGTTGTGCCTAAAACCAAGGCTCCTTTGCCAAGGCCACCTCTACCTTATCCTCAAAGGATCGCAAAGTAGAAAAATGAGAATCAGTTTAAAAAGTTCATTGACATGATGAAGAGCTTATCCATTATTGTGCCTTTGGTGGAGGCTCTTGAACAAATTCTGGGCTATGCTAAATTCATGAAGGACTTGGTGACAAAGAAAAGATCCATGGATTGTGAAACTATAAAGTGACCCGTGAAGTTAGTGCAATAGTGCATTCAATGGGCCCGAAGCTAGAAGATCCCGATGCTTTCACCATTCCTTGCACTATTAGGAGTGCAGACTTTGCCAAAGCTCTATGTGATTTGGGGGCAAGTATCAACTTGACGCCCTACTCAGTTTTTGAGACTTTGGGTATTGGGAAACCGAGACCGACTTCCATGAGATTGCAAATGGCGGATAGAACTATGAAGAGACCATTGGGTATTATTGATGATGTCCTTGTCCGGGTGGACAAATTTTATCTTGCTAGCTGATTCTGTGATCTTGGATTGTGAGGTAGATTATGAAGTTCCGATCATATTGGGAAGACCTTTCCTTGCTACTGGGAAGGCTTTAGTTGATGTAGAAGGAGGGGAAATTACCTTCCGGGTGGGTGATGAGAAAATGGTCTTTTATGTGTGCAAGTCAATGAAGTAGCCCAACAGTTCTGAGGTGTGCTCTTTTGTGGACCTTTTCATGGTAGTTATAGTTGATGATACTAGTGCAGTGATCAATGTGGAGGACCCTCTAGAGGCTGTATTGTTGAATCTTGATGTCAATGATGATGAGGGTCGAGTGGAGTGTGTGAATGCTTTACATGGAATGGGATCTTATTCTTATGAGCCTAGGAAACTCTCTTTGGATCTTGAAAATAGAAAGACTCCTTCAACTAAGCCTTCAACCTAGGAACCTCCGTTGTTGGAGTTGAAGCCATTGCCTCCACACCTCAGGTATGAGTTCTTAGGCCCTAGTTCTACTTTGTCAGTTATTCTTTCCTCTTGTCTTACTAACATGCAGGTTGATGCCACATTGGCGGTGCTTCAAAAGCAGAAAAAGGCAATTGGATGGACTTTAACTGATATTCGGGGAAAAGCCCCGCATTCTGTATGCACAAGATTATTCTGGAAGATGATGAAAAGCCCTCTTTGGAACATCAGAGGAAGTTGAACGAGGCAATGCAAGAAGTTGTAAAAAAGGAGGTGATCAAGTGGTTGGATGCCGGGGTTGTGTACCCCATCTCTGATATCTCTTGGACTTCGCCGGTACAATGTACCGAAGAAGGGTGGCATGACCGTGGTTGCAAATTCGCAAAATAAGTTGATTCCTACCATAACAGTCACCAGTTGGACGGTATGCATGGACTACCAAAAGTTGAATAAAGTGATCTGCAAGGATCACTTTCCATTGCCTTTTCTTGATCAAATATTAGACTGACTTGTTGGGCATGTCTTCTACTATTTATTGGATGGGTATTCTGGATACAACAAAATCTTGATTGATGCAGAAGATCAGGAGAAGGGCACATTCACTTGTCCATATGGCACCTTTGCCTTTTTTACGATGCCTTTTGGGTTGTGTAATGCATCGGCTACATTTTAGCAGTGTATGATGGCCATTTTTATCGATATGGTGGAATATATTTTGGAGGTGTTCATGGACGACTTTAGTGTTGTGGGTGATTCATTTGAGCAATGTTTGAAAAATCTTGATAGAGTGTTGGCCCGTTATGAAGAAACCAATCTTGTTCTTAATTGGGAGAAATGCCACTTCATGGTGGAAGAGGGCATAGTTATTGGGCATAAAATTTCAAAGCTTGTTATAGAGGTGGACAAAGCAAAATTTGATGTGATTTCAAGGCTTCCTCCCCTACCTCTATCAAGGGAGTCCGAAGGTTTCTTGGGCATGCGGTTGTTCTACAGGATATTTATCAAAGATTTTTCGAAGGTAGTGAACCCCTTATGCAAGTTATTGAAAAAAGATGCCAAGTTTGTGTTCGATGAGGGATGTATGCAATCCTTTGAACTTCTCAAGGATAAGTTGACCACCACTCCTATCATTACCGCACCTAATTGGAGCTTGCCCTTTGAGTTCATATGTGATGTGAGCGATGTTGAGCTTGGGGCGGTCTTGGGTCAAAGAATGAACAAAATGATTCATCTGGTGTACTATGCGAACAAGACAATGAATAATGCTCAAGTGAACTACATGGTGACTGAGAAAGAACTTTTGGCTATTATGTTCGAAATGGAGAAATTTCGGCCATATCATATGGCAAATGTCATAGTCTATACCGATTATGCCGCACTCCGGTACTTGATGACGAAGAAGGATTCCAAAGCTAGACTGATGCGATGGGTCTTGTTACTTCAAGAGTTTGATTTGGAGATTGTGGATCGAAAGGGCAGTGAAAACCAAGTGGCGGACCACTTGTCCTGCTTGGAGGAGGAGGGGAGGCCTCATTATGGCCTAGAGCTCAGTGATTTATTTCCTGTCGAACAACTCCTTTCGGTGTCAATGAATGATATGCCATGGTTTGCGGACGTTGCTAATTTCCTTATTGCTGATATAATCCCGTGTGAGCTCTCTTCTAACCAAAGGAAGAAACTCAAACGGGATAGTTGGGATTTCTATTGGGATGAGCCATACTTGTTCAAGATTTGCATGGATGGTGTGATCCGAAGGTATGTCCCAGAGGAGGAGCAGTTAAGTATCTTGGAGGCTTGTCATTCCTCTCCCTATGGTGGACATCATGGCGGGGAGAGGACGACTTCTAAAGTTCTTAGTTGTGGGTTTTATTGGCCAACTTTGTACAAAGATGCAAGTGAACTTGTAAAGAGGTATGACGAATGTCGAAGAGCGGGCGGAATTTCAAAGAAAGATGAGATGCCTTTGAATACCATCCTTGAAGTTGATATTTTTGATGTATGGGGCCTTGATTTTATGGGCCCGTTTGCTAGCTCGTGTGGGAACACATACATTCTCGTGGCGGTTGACTGTGTTTCAAAGTGGGTTGAAGCTGTGGCTTTACCCAACAATGAGGCCTAGAGTGTTGTTGCGTTTCTCAAAAAGAGCATTTTTTCAAGGTTTGGCACTCCTCGTGCAATCATAAGAGATATGGGGTCTCATTTTTGTAATAGAGGTTTTGACACTTTGCTTGCAAAGTATAGTGTCAACCACAAAGTTTTTACTCCTTATCATCCTCAAGTGAGTGGCCAAGTTGAAGTCTCAAACAGGGATATCAAAAGTATATTGTCAAAGACGATCAATACAAATAGGACTGATTGGTCAAAGAAGTTGGATGATGCACTATGGGCTTATAAGACTGCTTACAAGAGTCTAATTGGTATGTCTCCGTACCGGTTGGTGTTTAGGAAATCTTGACATCTACCGGTTGAGTTAGAGCACAAGGCCATGTGGTCTTTGAGGAAGCTGAATCTTGAATGGGATGTGGCAGCACATCTTCGTGTGGAGCAGCTTAATGAAATTGATAAATTCCGATTCCATGCTTACTCCAGTTTGTCCTTGTACAAGGACAAGATGAAGTATCTTCATGATAAATATGCTCGTGGCAAGGAGTTCAAAGTGGGTTATTTGGTTTTCTTATTCAACTCTCGGTTACGTCTGTTTCCGGGTTAGCTTAAGTCAAAATAGAGTGGACCTTTTGAAGTAGTGTTTGTGACTTTGTTTGGTGCACTTGGCTTGAAGAACAAAAATGGTGAGGTTTCAGAGTGAATGGGCACATGGTCAAGCACTACCTGGGCAAAATTGATGACAGCCACATGGTGGCACTTCTCCATCTAAAGTGATTTGATAGTAACGTGCATCGTGCCGCGACATTTAATCAGGCGCTTCTTGGGAGGAAAGCCATGTGTTTTCCTTTTTGTTTTTCTTTGGTTTTCTTTGTAGTGTAGGATTTATTTTTGGACTGACTGGTTGTGAGATGCTGTAGGATTGTGTTGATGCAGTGCATGGACAAGTTGAAAAAATATCACTCCCTGAAGTTTGCAATACGGACCGCACTCATTTTGTGCGGCCACAAAGCCCTTCATGCGGGGGCAAGAAATCAATGCGGACCGCAGAAATGATTTGAAAAAAGTGGGGAGTCTATGAAGTTTTCCACCGCGACTACATTGCAATTTGTGCGGTCCGCGGTGGTCCACTGCAGCCGCACTGGATTTTGTGTGGTCCACAATGGTCAATTTGCCAGTGTCTCATGGTTTTGAGAACTGCGGACCCCGATGCCATTTTGTGCGGTTTGCGGTGGGTAGGTGAGCTGCGACCCAGGACCTTTTTCTATAAATAGGACCTGAGGCCCTCCTATTGAACTTTTCGATCTCTTTAATCTCAGAGCCTAAAAACATCATTGTTCACTCTCTAAATTGCACGAATTCAACTGCTATTTCTTGATTAATCATCACTGCATCTCATCTCTGGTAATTTTAATTCTTTTTCATTTGTTTAATTTTGTTAATTTCTTTGAATTTTCGTTTTTCTTAGTTCCTTTTTACTTTCCTTCCCATTTTTCTTTCAACCTGGTAGCATAGATTAGTTAAATACTGTTTTAATTAGGACTAGGTAGTTAAAACACTAAGATAACACTAAGTGATTCATTAATAGGTGAATAATTGGACTAAAAATGAACAAAAGATGAACCCTAGGTTGGTGCTGCTACTGGGCACTCAATGCGGACCGAGGTGGAATTATGTGGTCCGTAGTGCCCCTGTGTAGTCCGCAGTGCCATTTTGTGTGGACCGCATTGGAATTATTCTGAATGCTGACATTTGAGGACCGCGACCGCAGTGAATTTTGTACGGTCTGCGGTGCCTCAATGCGGACCGCAATGCATTAAGTGCGGTCCGCGGTGCATAGATTCAGAGAGTTGGTATTCTGAACCCCACTTCTGTGCGGACCGCAATAAATTTTGTGCGGTCCACAGTAGCCTCCTTGAGGCCGCACTGCATTTTGTGCGGTCCGCATTCTGCAATATTTAAACTCTCTGCAACACATTTTTCTGCAACTTTGCATTTCATTGTTCTTACTGCTTCTAACAAAGCATGACTGAATGTTGTTTGCAGAAAATGGTAAAATCACGAGGCGGAAGTGATAAACATACATGCAAAGTATATCCCTACCGGGGTAGGGTACGGGGTATGATAAGATTGACCCCTCAAGCCCGGCAAAACATCAAAAACACCCGGAGGCTCATCAAAGATGCAGGGTTAAACCTAGAGATAGTAATACCCGACTTGAACCTCTATTGCTTGCACAGAGGCATTGTGGATTGCACAGAGGCATTGCGGACCGCACAAATTATCATAAAGATAGTAATTCAATGTTTAAGGGAGTTGATTCTCATGATTTCACGGTTGAGGAAAAGATATGGCTCTCTATTATCTATGCAAAAGTGTTTCCCTCTTCAAATGATACTGATGTGACACCACAGAGGGCACTGATTATTGCTTCTATCATGGATGGACTACCTGTGAACGTGGGGGAGCACATTGTTTGGGAAATTGAGGAAACCACTCATTGGAGGTCCAAGATCCTATTCTTCCCAGCCTTGATCACTCGACTATGCTATGATGTTGGTGTGCTTAAGCGCCCAAATAATGTTGAGAAAGGTCCTGGAAAACCAATGATCCATCCTTTGCTGAAAAGGGGTCCCAGTGACAAGCAGAAAAAGAGGAGAATTGTGTTACATCCTCTTTATTTGGGCAGTTCTCTGAGGCCACCACTGATCCCGCTGGATCCTTTGTACCTACATTAGGGTCCTTTGACCCCATGGGACCACTCCAGTTCGGCCCTAACACTATGTGCCACATATCCAGTCAGGTATATGGAGTAGATGCGCATATTAGACAACTTATAGCTGGCCTTCCTACTGGCCCACCTGGTGCTAGCACATCTACTGGCACTGCTGCCCCACTATCTACGGATGATGTGGTCAAAGAGCAAAAAGCAATCACGGGCAATGCGGAGGCCATGAACACCAGGTTCGAGAATATGAGCCGTCGATAAGGGAAGATTGAGAAGAGGTAGAGAATGTTCAAGGATCATGAGAAGAAGAAAATAAAATTCCTATCCAAGATGATGCACAAGCTATGTACATTTTGTGGCTCATATGAATTGGAGGATGATGATGATGTGGATTTGGAGCTCAAATTTTCCACCACCTACAGCTCCGACTGATGCGGTTTCAGGGAGAACCTCCTTCATTTTATCTTGTTTTGATTAGTTGCATTGAGGACAGTACAACACTTTAGGTTGGAGGTGACCCAGTTATATATGATGGATGTATATGGAGCATGAACTAATTTTTTGTTGTGTGATAACTTGCGTAGATTGGTCGATGTTTTAGTTTAGTAATTGTTATTGTATTTTCATGTGATGTGTTATATTAATATGTTTACTAGCTTCTTGAATTTTTGTTTTTATATATAGTTTGTTTTAGTGACTTGATTTTTACTAGCTTCGTAATTTTTTTGTTTATATAGTATGCTTTATTTTGGTGGTGATATCCTTGGTTTTCTTTGTACCATGTTTGTTTTTTCGAGGATGCCAATTTCCTTTTTGAACCGGATAATTGTTAGTAAATTTTTGTCGACTTTTTCCGATGATGGATAGGTAGACGACTTCCTTAAGGGAATTAGTCTTGTTTTGGATATAGCTTATGTAATTTAGGAAGAATAAGTGGTTTGAGTTGGGGTTTGTGCCCATTGACCAAGTTGTGGCTTGTTTGGTACCAACATGATTTAAACCTCGACATATGGATTTCTAGTTGTAAAAAAAAGAAAAATAATTGAAGTAAAGATCATTTTAATGACTTTTAGACTCAAATTTTGGCTCTTTGATTCACTAAATAGCTTCCTATGATATATGTAATCTCTTTGAGTCATTGGTTCCAATTAGATTTTGGATTTGTATTCCACTTGAATGTCAATGTTCCATGTGTGGTAGATTTATTGTGAGTTCTTTTGCGTTATTTGTAGTATATCACTTTCCCTGAATGTGCTTCAAGGTGAAATCATAGACTAACTTGGTTTGAAAAATGATATTAGGCCTTTCTTGGACCGCTATTGCGCCTTAAATTTCCTATCCTTGAATATTTTCCCTAGTCAACCCATTTTGAGCCTTTAACCTTGTTCTTTGGCAACCATATTACAAGCTTTAATCCATTGTTCTTTATTGATCTAACTTTTGGCACCCTACCTCCCTAAGTACTTTGAAAGTGTAAACATAGGCTAAAAGCCTAAGTTTGAGGGTGAAGGTTGGAAAAGTTGTGATATGAATGTTGCTTAAAAGGTGGAAAGTAATAATAAAAAAAATAAGAAGTTGCGAATAAAGGGAAGATTAGGTGTGGAATAAAAGTGAAGAATGGATGAAAAATGGCTTTGAAGGAAGTGGATTTTGATTGTAAATTTTGTAGTGCTTGGGGAGGTTTTGAGTCACTCTAACCAAAATTATGCCCTACTTTAACCAAAAGCCTAAACTAAAACCCTTTAAGTCCTAGTTGATTTTGAACCAAGTTATTTACATTAGTGGAGAAATACATGAAGGGCAAGCCTATGGTACTACTTGTATGCATTTGAACATCATTGTGAGAGAGAGTTAATTCTTTCCATTTGATATTCCATTATTGCTTTGAATTAAGATTTATGAGTGTGAGATTCTCTCTTAAATGTGAGGGCACATGATATTTGAGTTGTAAATTTAATTCCATTTTCAATTAGAAGGAATGACCAATTGTATGAGTAGTGTTTGGTAATCATATTGTATACGGTGAAATCAGAGGGTTAAATTTCTCGTCATTGAGGCGCCTAAGAAGATCACCTTGAAGGCTTGAGGTTGCGGCAGAGTATCTCCCTCGAGGGTCATCGACACCCGACCTCAGGGTAGTAATGATTGCGGTAATGGTAGAAATGGGAAGTTCCCAAGGCACGCAACTAGTACTGACAGAGCCTAGTGGACTAATCTAAACCCGAATCAGGGTGTCATCTAGTGGTCCCATCTCCATATATTTGTAATTAATGCATGTTGTACTATGATGGAATTCCCCTCCTATATAAAGGGGATCCTTGTCACTTTGTAAACCCCTGTTGCTTCAATTGCTCCTCACGAAATATACAAGAACATTCTCTCTACTCTCTAATACTTTCTCTTGATATTATTTCTTCCATTTACTATCTTCATTATTGTTCATCATTTACTGCTTATCATTGGCCATAAAAATGCTACATTGATTTTATTATAACTGTTAGTCATACCTCGACCACCTTCGATAGCTCGCAGCCGAGCTCCGGAATCGACCTCAAGGCCCCCGAATCGACACGCTCGAGGCACCGATTGTTAACCTATCGGTTTGATTATCACCTTATCCTTAACTCTTATTTCGTCTCTAAGTCTCATACTCATAGCATCAACTGTTTAACAACTAGCATAAAAATAGATAACATATTTTTAGAGTCCCGTTATCAAATTTAATTGTTATTACCATTTTTACGGTAAACACATATGCTTTGGATTAATTATTAGTACCAATAAGTCATGTGTTTGTGCTTATACCAGACCTTTTTGGCTTGGCATGATATGGACGCATTATTGAGTTAAATACTTGGGAGGAGATTTTGTCACTTTCATTGCTTGAGGACAAGCAATCGTTTAAGTTTGGGGGTTTAATAAGTTGGTATTTTACCAACTTATCTTGTCTTTAAGCCTTTATTTTTTCTATGTTTGAGTGATAAAATTGTGTGTTTGATGTCATTTACTTCTATTTTACAGGTTGTATGTGAATTAGAAGTAATGGTGAAGAAATCAAGTGAAAACAAGTCAAAAAGGAGCTAAAGTGGACAATGAAAACCTGCCCAGTGATTTACCCTTCGCGAATGTGAAGGTCCAATGCAAACGTGAAGAAGCAGGAAGCCAGACCTTTGCGAACGCGAAATACCTACCGCAAATGCTTAGTACCTACCTCGAATGCGAAGCATCAGAATTCAAACCTTCACGAATGCGAAGGATCAAACGCAAATGTGAAGGTATTGTCGCGAACGCGAAGAAGAAACTTGGTGGAAAAACCGTACAGTTCTGGAAATTTACAACTTTGACCCCAAACCATTTAATACACAAACAAGCTCATTTGTAAATATTTTTTGCTTATTTTCAGTCGTAGGACTAGAGAGAACAATGTTGGAAGCTAGGTTTTATGCACTTACGCTTGGGTCTTGAAGATTTCAAGATTGTGGTTAAGAATTTCTTATAGCTTTGTACTCATTTCTTCATTTCCTTTTTTTGTATTGATTATCTAAGTGTGTAGTATTGTATTCAACACTTGAATCTTATTTATGGAAATAGTCATATTTAAAGTGTGAATTAAATACCTTCTTGTGCTTATGTATTGAATATTTTTTTATCTTCTATGAAGTGAGTTATTGTTACTTTAATTATTCTTGTTCTTTAATGTTCCCAAAGGGATTAGCTAACCCTAGGACTCACCCCTTAACTTCGAATTAATTTTGGGAAATATTATTCGGGGTTGGGAAAGATTAATTAACAGAACTTGAGGCTTTAACCCTCATTTTATAAATTCTACATAGGGATAGTATTGAACTACTTGTAACCATGTCCGAGTGTACTTAATATTTTAGTTGATTTAGGGATAATTCAATTGGAAAATCTTGTTAGTCTTTGGAAGAAGCTAGCTTAGAATTACTGTGTGTGGCAAATTAACTTAAACTCGCTCATATTTGTAAAATCGTGAAATACATTGGATCGTTAATTGAGTGTAATTCCCCATGCATCCATACTTGTAGCCATTGATTATTTTACCTGCTTTCTAGGTTAGTTTACATTTCCGTATTTAGGTATAAATACTTTCTTAAAACAATTCAAAGTGTTTGGCATTGCATAACAAGTGATAATTCTCTTACATTCCTAATCGCCTACATATTGTTCTTTGTGGGATTCGACCCTGATTCATAGTTGGGTATATTATATTGCATATGACCGTATCCATTTACTTTTTAGTAGTGGATTTGGACGTCATCAACAAGTAGAAATTTAGACAAGAAACAATATAGTAGGAAACGGTGAAGGGAGCAAGCTAAAAATGATAATTTGGTGGCGCATAGGTACTCGTCACCACACCTATACGCCACACACATGGAATTTCACATAGCAAATAGGTTGGGAATCCCTAATCTCTCAAGTAAGGTTAGACCAAATAATTACATCAAGCCAACGGGTATTTCAAAGCTCAATCACCGCTTTATCTCTCGATTCCACCACCAATTCACTTGTATCTAGCCATAATTAACTTAAAACGTCAATAAATGCTAAAGAAACCAATTTTAATGCATAATTATATATTTCCCAATATTTTTCCAAAAAAGTCAAAAACGACCACAGGCCCGCCTGGTCAAAACTCGAAGTTTGGACCAAAACACTATTACTCATTCACCCCCAGCCCAAATATACAATTAGTTTTGGAATCCTACCTCAAATCGAGGTGCAAATCCCTAAATTTTGAAATACCTAAATCCTACCCAAAACACCCAAAATTTCCATGAAAATACGTAGATTTTGTGGTGAAATCTTGCAAAAGATGAAATAGATTGAACAAAATGAGTTAGAAATCGTTTAACCATGATTTGGGGAAGAAATATTCTTTAGAAAATCGCCTATGGGAGCTTAGGGTTTGAAAATTTGAGAAACGAGTTAAAAATCTTGTCTAAGTTATGTTTTCAACCGTTGCAAGTATCGCATTTGTGATCACAGGTTCGCAAATGTGACCAACGCTTTGCAAATGCGAAGCTTGGCCTGGCTTGCAGCCTTCGCAAATGCGAACAATTGTTCGCAATTACGAGCACTATTCAAGTTCTAATTGCGACGATGAACTTCGCAAATGCGAAGGTCTCCACCCAGTTCAGTCATCGCAAATGTGATGAATCTTCGCAAATGCGGTGCTCACATTTGAGAGCCAGACTTCGCAATTGCGAAGTCTGCAGATCTACAACATATCAGAAAATTCCTTAAGTCTCAAAACACTCCGTAGCTTATCCAAAACTCACCCGAGCCCTCGGTGCTCCAAATCAAACATGCACACAAGTCCGAGTATACGCCCAAGTCTCATACGAACTTGATCGCATGATCAAATTGCCAAAATAATATCTAGGACTACGAATTCAACAC
This sequence comes from Nicotiana glauca, assembly GCA_026770625.1. NCBI lineage: Eukaryota > Viridiplantae > Streptophyta > Magnoliopsida > Solanales > Solanaceae > Nicotiana > Nicotiana glauca. Next base: position 57,206 of record MU697230.1, on the reverse strand, counting down.
CAAAACACATGAAATTTTAAAGATAGTTTCAAACTTTTTATTTTCTCAACCAATGGTCCGAATCACGTCAAATTACTTCTGTTTTCCACCAAATTTCACAGGTAAAGTTTAAATATTATAACATTTATGTACTGGGCTCCAGAATCAAAATACGGGCCCGATACCATCAATATCAAATATTATTTAATTTCCAAAAACCATCATATTTCTCAGTTAATATTTTTTTTTTAAAATTTATTTCTCGGGCTAGGGACCTCTGAATTCATTTCCGAGTATACGCCCTAGTCTCATATTTTGCTTAGAACCCTCCAGAACTGTCGGAACACAGTTCTGGGTCCGTTTACCTAAAATATTTACAGAAGTCAACTAAAGTCATCCTTTCTTAACTTTTTTTTTACATAAAAGCTTTTCGGATACGCATTCGGACTGCGCACGCAAATTAAGGAGTTATAAATGGAGGTTTACAAGGCTTCGAAACACAAAATCAGATTTCAAAACAAAAGATGACCCTTTTGGGTCATCACAAAAAGTGTTTGAAGTGTCAAATTATGAATAAGGACATGATGAGATTTGTTTATTAGTTAATGTTATATATGTCCAATAAATAATCATCAATATTTATTATTAAAGATAACAATTAAGCCTTTTTATTTTGTCTAAGTAAAGTATAAAAATAAAATTAAAAAGTACTTTATTCTTTAAATTTAATTTGAATATATCTAAAAATATTCAATGAATATTAAAGTTCACCCCAAAATTTATTATATATTACTTAATAGCTTAAACTAATTAAGATTATGTTGGTATATATAATATTTTTCTAAGGGCATTTTTGGTAGAAAGAAAAGTCAAAACCACTTTTACTTCTGCTTTTGGGAAAAATTATTTTTTTCTACTTCTTCTTCTAGCCAAAAGCATTTTTTTAAAAGGAGAAAAAACCACTTTTGGCTTAGGGAGAATAATGGCCAAACACGCTATAACTTCTCTAGGTTGGTGAAGATGTTTTAAAACTCAGGTGGAAAAGAGGAACTTATGTGATGTTGTTTGATTCAACACAAAATTTAGGAAATATTGTTTTAAGAAACTTGTGGTCTAACAAATCATAAATATTTTTGTAGCTAAAAATAATTTTTTTAAGAATAAAATTAAAATTTTAAAGTTAAATTGTTACTAAATATGAAAAGAATTCACTCCTTTCAGAACTAACTAAAATGAAAAAGTAATGCCACTAAAATTAGGACGGATGGAATAATAGCTTTTACATTAAACTGAATTAGTTGTATGTGATTGGTAGAATTCAATGTAACACTATCTAGCAACCGTACTTCAATAAAGTCTTTAGACACTATAATTATTTTTTACTTCCATTATCTTAGAAATTCGGACAAAACCTATATGTTTTTGGGAAAAAAGAAAGTATCGGACTCAGTAGGCAGATCTTTTTTTTGAGTTCGGAGTGGTCAACCACCCAATATACCTCTGTTTCCTCCCATGTGAGTTGTGAGTCACGTGATTCCTATATCATGGGCATCTTTTTCAGTCATGCCTGATGACTCATTAGACGTACCCTATGGCGTCCTAGCAAGCCTCCAATGCCTAGCGCCATGAACAGTCCCGTGGTTTTGGCCGCGCTAAGTGACAAGCGCGCTTGTGTCTATGTCACCCAATCAATATTCCTCGTCAAAACCCAGATGTATGCAGATGCCAACAGTGCCCCTTGGCCCCAATGTTCTTCCAAGAAATTCCATGCAAGATCAACATCCCTTTCATGAAATCAAGAAGCGATAATATTAGAGCGATCACTACGACGTAAATATCGTTATACCACCTCACTTTTTCTTTGTATTTGGAGTTTTGGAAGGTACTTCATTGTTAAGAAAATACCTAATTTCTGTATTTAAGCCTTTAAATATCAAATAAGGTTGACAAATTCATTTTCTAGTAGTTGTAACTCACGGTACGATGATCTAAAGACGTGAGTTTGAGTTATTCCACTTTTAGTGGATTATTTTTTAGTCCACTCGTACGGGCCTCATGTGCTGCTGATTTATGGAATTTGGAAGAAAAAAGGGCATGGAGAAACACCACATGTGGTGTAACGACCTGGCCGGTTGTTTTATGAGTTACAGCTCCGTTTCCCCTATTTCTGCTTTTTTATCATTATGTTCATCTGTATTATGTGTTATCGGGTTGGTTGGCTCGGGTTCGGAGAGGTTTTGGTAAGGTTTGAGACACTTAGTCTCTTTTGAGTAAGCCTAAGTTGGAAAAGTCAACCGGATATTGACTTATATGAAAAATGACTCGGATGTAAATTACGATGGTTAAGATAGCTTTGGGAGATGATTTGGGACTTAGAAGTGTGACCGGGAACGTGTTTTGGAGGTCCGTAGTAGATTTAGGTTTGAATTGACAAAATTGAAATTTGGTATTTTTTGGTTGATAGGTGAGATTTTGATATAGGGGTCAAAATAGAATATCGGGAGTTGCAATAGGTCTGTTATATCATTTGGGATGTATGTGCAAAATTTAGGTCATTCAGACGTTGTTTGATAGACTTTTTGATCAAAAGCGAAATTCAGAAGATTTTTGGAACCTTAGGCTTGAATCCGATGTGATTTGGTTGACTAGATGTTGTTTGAGGTGTTTTGAAGGTTGGTATAAGTTTGGATAATGGTATATGACTTGTTTGTGCTTTCTGTTGAGGTCTCGGAGGCCTCGGGGTAATTTCGGATGGTTGACGGATAGTTAGGAATTAGGAGTTTGCAGCTGAAGTATTATGGCTGCTGTCATAACCGCATCTGTGGTTAGGAGGCCACAGGTGCGACTCTCGCAGATGCAGAAGCAAGTCGCAGAAGCGGCCAAGGGGAAATCAGCTGGAACCGTAGAAGCGGCTAAGGGAGCGCACCTGCGATAGCGCAAGTGCGGCATTGCATCGCAAATGCAGAAATGTGCACATGAGTAAAAACCGCAAGTGCGGTGGATTTCACCGCAGAAGCTGGACCGTAGAAGCAGTAAATGGCCGCAGGTGCAAAAACCCTGGGCCATAAGGCATATAAACCCTCCTTCGCGATTTTAAGCCTTTCTTTACCATTTCTAAATCGATTTTGGAGCTTTTTGGGGGATTTTTGAGAACGAATCAGAGGAAACTTCATTGAGGGTTTTTTATCATAAAACTCGTTCCTACGGTATTATTTCATTAATTAGGCTTAAAATTTATGGAAATTTGTGGGTAAATAATGAAGAAACTAGGGCTTGATACTGGAGACATTTGATTAAGGATTTGAGGGGCCATTTGAGGTCCGATTTTGGTACTTTTGGTATGCATGAACTCGTGGGAGGATAAGTAGTGTATTGATGTAATTTTTATCGGATTCCGAGATGTGGGCCCGGGTTCGGGTTTGGTTTATTTCGGGATTTGTATTGTAATTTAATTATTTTTGTATGGGCTTCGATCCCTTAGCGTATTTTGACGCCATGATTCTAATTTTGGATAGATTCGATGCAAGTTCAGGCTGAGACAAGAGATAAAGGCATTGCGGGCTAGAGTTTGGACCAGAAAGAGGTAAGTAATGATTGTAAATGCTGTTCTAAGGGTATGAAACCCTGGATTTCACATCGTTGTGCTATTTAAAGGTGATGCACGTGCTAGATGACGAGCGCGGGGTCGTGAACCATTGGGGATTGTGACTTAGTCCATCCCGTACAACTGTTTAACTGTGTATTTGATTGAAAACTATTTGCTATCATCATGTTTTGGGCTGAATGCCATATTTGAGCCTCATGCCAATTATTTTGGACCCTTAGGGGATTTTTACTATTATTCCTCACTGTTTTGACTTCATTTTTGTACTCAGTCATATTGTATTATACTGTTTTCATAACTCAGCCATATTTACTCTATTTTGACATCTTAAATGATATTTTTGGGCTGAGCATCATATTTTATTGTGTCCGAGTGGCTTTTAGAGATTTCTGACTGAGTCGGGCTGATGGCCTGTGTTGTGAGGATTATTATGAGATCGGGTTGCGCGCCACAGTAGTGTTGCACTAATTTATGATTATGAGGCCGAGGGCCTGAGTTTTTACGCCACGAGGTGGCTTGATATGAGGTCGAGAGCCTACTGATTATGCCATGAAATGACTTGATATTGTGCTTGGGCTGTAAGGGCCCCCTCTAAAAGTCTGTACTCCCGTAGTGAGCGCGGGTACTTAGTTTGTGTGTGATATAGACCGAAGGGCTGATGTTGTACCATGTTATTACCCGAGAGGCTGATACAAGTGATTATGAGATAGCCCGAGGAGCTGGTTCTGTTGACATTTTGCTCGAGCAGCCGATTTGTGTTTCTATCTTTTATCCCTATTTTCATTCACCCGGTTTTAACTGTTAAATGATGTTTTAAAGTAGTTTTCACTGATCTAAGGTGTTTTCCACGAGCTCTTGCTGTTTTATTGCACTATTCTGGTTTTATACTACCTTGTTGTAGCATTTTGCAATGTTTTACGTGTTTTTTTTATTGCTCAGCTGCCTTTACTTTAATTACTTACTGAGTTGGCGTACTCACATTACTCCTTGCACCCTATGTGCAGATTCAGGAGTTTCGGGTCACGCTAGCAAGGGCTGATGCTTCCAGCAGGCTGTTTAGAGTTCACTAGGTAGCTGCTTGGCGTTCGCAGCCCAGTGATTCTCCTTCCTATCTTTACTTTCCTTGTACTGGCTTTGTAATAAACTGCGTAGTCCTTTGTCATACTCTTAGACGGATGTTTAGATGCTCATGACTGGTGACACCCTGATATCGGGCTGTGTTTGTTTCCGCATTTGTTCTACTTCACACTATTTTGGGATTTATCACTTATTAATGACTTAATTATGAATTATTGTAACTGTTAATTGGTTTGGGAGTTTGTGTCAGCTGGCCTTGTTTCATGATAGGCGCCATCATGACCGTATCCGGTTTAGGGTCATCAAAACATGGTATCAAAGCCTAGGTTACATAGGTCTCATGAATTATGAGTAGGTTTAGTAGAGTCTCGCAGATCGATATGGAGACCTCTGTATTTATCCTTGGGAGGCTGCAGAACCTTTAGGAAAAACTTCATATTCTTGAAATTCTTGTCGGGCAAATCTGGTGATCCGAGTACTAAACTTTTGTTATTCTATTCTCTCACAGATGGTGCGACGGGTCAGGATGGACGACCACCAGTACCACCAGCTGGGGCAGAGATGTAGCCTGCACTGCAGCTAGGGCAGCACCTGCAGATCCACCAACTGCCCTAGTTCAAGATCAGGTCCTAGTTGTGAACGCTCTGGGAGCACCAGTTTAGGCACCAGCTGTGCCCATTATGATTCCAGGTTTTCAGGAGGCCCTAGCTCAGATTCTATCAGTAAGCACTGGCATAGCTCAAGCGGTCTCAATTACTACAGTTACAACTACTTCTCAGGCCTGGGGAGGCACTTAGACTCCCGCCGCTCGCACACCTGAGCAGGTCGTGCAGTGTCTTAAGACATCGGGGGCACATCCAGCCCAAGCAGTTGCAGCTGTCCAGGACTATGTAGCTAGCTATGCCAGAAGACGAGCAGCATAGTATGGAGAGGTTCGGTAGACTTCAGCCTCTGGCATTCAGTGGTGTAGAGCGAAAGGATGCCTAGGGTTTCTTGGACAAGTGCAGCGGATTCTTCGTACATTGGGTATTCTATAGACCAGTGGGGTCGCATTTACTACTTTTCAATTTTCTGGAGCCGCCTTCACTTGGTGGGAGGCTTATGAGGCATAGGCCTATTAGTGCAATACCCCTTACCTGGAAGCAGTTCTCCATTCTCTTTTTGGAGAAGTATGTGCCACAGTCTCGCAGAGAGGAGCTGCGTAGGTAGTTTGAGTGGTTGCATCAGGGAGAGATAACTGTGATGCAGTATGAGATGAGGTTCTCAGAGTTAGCTCGTCATGCTGTTTGGTTGGTTCCTACAGAGAGACAGAGGATTAGGAGGTTTGTTGATATCCCCACATATCAGCTTCGTATTCTTATGACCTAGGAGAAGGAGTCTAGTTCTACTTCTAAGGAGTTTGTTGACATTGCTCACGAGATTGAGTCCGTTCGTTGCTAGGAGCGAGATGAGAGGGAGGCCAAGAGGCCTCGGGGATCTGGTATTTATGGTGGTGCTTCTTCAATTGGTCACTTTTAGCACGGTAGAGGTCGTCCATTCAGGCATACTCAGTCAGCTCGCTCAGGTTATCGTGGGGCATCATAATAATGGATGTGGCCGCACTTGATCTCCTGCGGCCGCACAATTTTATTGTGGTCCGCACTCCCTGATTTGGTCAAAACACTATCTTTGAATCTCCCTTCTGTGTCCGCACTAGAATTGTGTGGTCTACACTGCTAGCTGTTATGCCCGATTTCGGTTCTTGTTCACTTTTGACTCCTTTATGAGTTGATTTTGATTTGTTTGGCTTGTTTCCCTATATTACTGCAAGTAAGCACATTTCCTTAGTTTTTGGAATACCTTTAAGCATTTTTTTAAGCTAAAACGCAAGTAAAAGAGAGCAAATAAATGGTCAAAATCCCCACTTATCAACTCCCCCAAAACTTAAGCTTCTGCTTGTCCTCAAGCAAATACGGCAATTCCCACCTTCACTAAAAATGGATATTTCAGCTAGTCTAAGGTGAATCAATTACACATCAATTGGGATCAACAATTACCGACAACACATATGAATTATCAACAATACCATGATATGACGTTTTGAGTACCATAGTTCTAGTATGATATTAGAGCATCGAGAGTTGACTCTATCCATCAAGTGAGCTCGCTCTTTCATGTAGGTCATTGTGGATCCCAAACTCCTCCTCTTCTACTCTCCATTAGCAAATCTCACTTTAGAATGTAACACTCGAAGCAAGGATTATTGAAAAGTTTGTTTTATCTATCTCAAAAGAACGTCACAAGTCCGGCTTTAAGTACCAAAAGCTTGCCCCTCATGTAAATCACCACTAATGTAAGCTCACTCAATTTGAAATCATGTAGGGCTTTTGCGGGATGTAATGAAGGCTTTTGGATCAAGGTAGGACTTGTTGGAATATAATGGTTTCATCTTTCCTTAAGTACTCCATTTTCTCTTTTTAACTTATACTTTCTCGACTCTTTGAGTCATTTTCTTCTTACTCGGGGAAATAGAGAGACGTAACGTCACTCTTTCTTGATAATGATATTCATTTTCCCCTTTTCTATTTACTTTAGCCTTTCTTTATTTTGAATTCCCTCCAACTCTTCACTTGATTCACTTTCTTTTTGGCATATTTCCTTTTGTTTGTTCTTTCTTTTCTTTGCCTTCCCCTTTCTTCATTTCTTTCTCCTCTTTGTACCTTTCATCACTTTCAAACTCCTCTTCTCTCCACCAAACTTATGATGTTGTCAGTTATTTCTCAAGAGTGCTAAGGAAAAATTGGGTGTCAAGAGAGGGTGAATACAAAATAGATGAAGGCTTGTAATGTGGTTATTGAAAGAAAAAGGGCTTCGGCTCAAATGGGTTGACTAGCGATATCACATTGGAAGGCCATGAAAAATTTCAAATTTCAAATTAGATCAAGGAGAGCCTACAATTATTTCTCAAGCCAAGATACACTTAGAATTCTGCCTAGACAAACATTAGGGGTACGTTCTAGACCATTATCACTGATACTTGGAATTGCAACTGAACATCTCACCTCTCACGCTTATAGATTGCTAAAGAAAATAGAGTCGAGGGCCTACAACAACCCTAGTTAAGATTTAGAATCATAAATGGCTCGATTTGAACAACTTGATGACTACTTAAGTCAACACAAGAGTCACAACTAGAGTTCTTTTCTGCTACCAACTTGTTTTTAACCATACGATCATAGGTAAATGTGTTGGTACCAAGTGAAGCATGATTGAGACTCCTTTTTTCATTACCACTATATTTACCAAAACATAAAATAAAATGGACTCAATCCCTTAAGAAGATTGTCACATCATCTATCGTTGGGAAGAGCCACCTAGTTCACACATAATCCACCTTTGGAAAGAACCATGACATTAAGAAAACCAAAGGCTTATTATTCACTCAAAATGTAATGGGAAGCTAGAAAATTAAAAAGAAGCTACTTTAGTAAATAAGAAGTTATAATACTCAAAAAGCAAACTAAATAATCTATGAAATAAACTACAGAATGCGAGATAAAAGAATGTACAAACCGAAGTCAAATAAATATATACATAAGGGAAATGAATATTTACATCAAATGGAGAAAATATATACATACCAAGGAAAATAAAGATGAAAGAAAAATAGTACCAGAGTTATTACAACCCAAATGTTAAAAATAATCAAAATAGACGACCCCCTAAATGAAAATAAGCATTGTCCCCAATGCTTAAGAAAAATAAGAACAGGGAAATGGTAGAGAGTTAAGAGAACTCCCTATGTGGTCTCAGTCTGCATAGAATCATCAACAACCTCAGCCTCAAGCTGTATCTCATCATCACCCAGTTGTGGGACAAACCGGGTTGCTGAGCATCTGGATCATCTCCTCTGCAGTGTCGGAAGTGGCAACTGGCTCCTCAGACTGGCCGATTGCTACCTCTGGTGCTGTATGTGCTACTAGTGGGGCCTGTGCTGGTGAGGTTGCTGCCTCCATGAGCAGGTCTAATGGTATATCACCGATGGATGTAATCTTCTCAATCTCTTTTCTCAGCTTATCCACTAACTTCTTTGATGCCTGAGATCGCCGCATCTTCTTGACCTGTTTGCCCAAATCCTCAATAACTTTCCCCTGTTCCTCCACTTTATCCATGATAGTCTTCTGGTTAGCCATAATCTTCTTCAATGTTTCCTCCACTGACGGAGGTACTTGTAGCTCTGTTAATGCTGTCGGGGCTGAGGACTGTGCTACAATAGCACTGGATATATCAGTCAGCTTTGTAGTAGGTGCCTGCATCCAGTTATTGAGACTTGCCAATGTTTGGGAGACTCGCAACGCAGTCTGAGGATATGTAAAGTAAGCTGGCACTGACAATGGTACTGATAGTCTAGTAGAAGTAGGTGGTCCAGCAAATGAAGATGGTGGCATGGCTGTCCTAGTAGAAGTATCGGCTGCTGTGGAAGCTCGAATGTTGAATCAGTAACCACTACCGCTGACTTTTTAGACTAGCAAGTAGAGCTAATAGCTTTTCCTTTTAATTTAGGGTTGTCAGCTCGCTGAAGATGGTACCAGGAGAAAGGCTTTTTGTCCTTCACCTTGGTGTCATAATGCTTCGGCTCCACTCCTTGATCCTTGAAGTATTCAGTGAGGAAGTTCAGGTACAGATAGGATCTCTCACCCTTCTGGACAGCTAAAGTGATGTTGGTGCACATGATGACACCAACATTTATCGGATACCCTACCATAATAGAAGCCTCCAAGACTGCACAGGGAAGTGGGAGCATGTTTCATTGAGGCATGGCTCACTACGACTACACACCAATATTTTCCACCCTTTTGCTTCAAAGTTTAGGGTGGCCTAGATAATTGGAACCCCTGCTATGAGCCACAGAGGTGTTGACCCTGGGATTGCCAGAATCTCAGCCGACCATGGAGGTGCTTCATCACCCATGGCTAGCTTCTCCAAATACTGTACTGCCTCCACTTTTTCAAACCCCACATATGTGTTCAATGCATAGAAGTCAAAACGGCTTATCAAATTTCACACTGTTGTCACCTTAGTTCCTTGTTTGATGTGAGCAACATTTGCATAGAATTCCTTGACCATGTACTAATTGACATCAAGGATACTGTTGGTGAACCATTTCCAACCTTTTTGCTCTTGTAATTGCCTAAGTACATTGGGTTGTGTTTGTGTAAATCTTTCATCAAGAATTATCACTCAAGAGTGAGCGACTTCTGTGGCCACAATTCCCTAAACTTTATGAAGGCATTGGCACTGACAAATTTGTCCTCCCATATCTCCGACCTCCTTGATCGTTCTAACCCCGACATTGTAGTATCACCCCCTCTCATATCATCTGGAACATCATCATCTAAGTTTATTGAAGAATGGGGAGCATGTGAGGAAGGGGGTTCAGAGTCTTGGCTGCCCTCTTCCAAACCTTTAAACGAACTGACAGCTGAAGAAGACTCATCAACCAAATGAAATCTCCTTGTGAATTTTTTGTGATTGTGCTTCCGACTGTGGTTGAACGGAGTTACACTTAGAAGCATCCCCATATGGGATGTACTCACTAGTCTCTGAGTGTCAGGGGCTCTATTGGCTATTGCTTTCTTGCTGATAACCTTTTGGATTGTTAGAAGTATATTGCTTTTGCCTCGACCCCGGCCTCGGGAGTGTTCTGCCCTTCCTTGCGGTGTATCTCCTCTACCACGTAAATGAACTGTTGTGTGCAAAACATATGAACAGGAAATCAGTTACAATTGAAGCTCATAATGCATGCATAAAAATGATTGGAAGTTACAGAAAAAACATTCTCACAAGGACAGTGGGAACCGTATAAAAGTGAGTGCGGCCGTAGACTACCCATTGTTGACCATACAAAAATGAGTGTGGCCGCAGAGTGCCCATTGCAGACCGCAAAAAAATGAGTGCGGCCGCAAAACCCCAGGTTCATACTACTGGGGCCTTTGAAATTACATCACTGTAGACCGCACATAAATGAGTGCTGCCGCACAAATCCATTATGGACCGCACAATTTTGAGTGCGGCTAGACAAGGCAGGCATAAAATTTTCCTAATTCAGAGAGCTGCAGGAGACACTAAAGTGGCAGTTGCATATCCTCCATTGCAGACTGCACAATAATGTGTGTAGTGCACAATTCAAAATTCACGGGCATTGTAACTAGGGTTCATGTGATCTTTACATAATTTAGGCATGGTTTGCACAATAAAGCATGGATTGCTACTTACCCAAACCATAATTAACACTTAATATGCTACCTATATGATTCTAAGCATTGACATTTTCAGGCATGGAACTAACCCTAAATCAAAGAACAAATCAAAACAAAAGATGAAGAATCTAATTAAAAAATTAACATACCAGTAACGAAGACGCGCGTGATGAAATAAGGGAACAATTTGAGAGAAATGGGGAAATTTTACTGCTCAAGCTCAGTCTTCAACGCTCAGAAGATCGAAAAGTGTAAAAGGAGGAGAGAAGCCCTATTTATACTTAGACCCGTGGGACCTAGATTTTTACCTGAGTGCGACCACATAATTTTGATGCGGTCCGAACTCCTTACATATCCTTGTCAGAAGTCCTGCTACGGACCGCACACAATTTGTGCGACTGCAATTCCTCAAGGAAGTTTTGATAGGCCAACTTCAGAGACCATGCATTTTGTCACTTTGCCAAATTTTTTATGCACAATCCCTGTAATGCAATCCATTCCTGCATATACTTATAAACTGGTTAGCACAAAACAAAGACTATCTAATGTAAAGAAGAAAAACAAAAGAAAGAAAAAGACATGGGTTTCCTCCCTAGAAGTGCATAATGTAACATCGCGACACGACGCAAATGACTAATCACTTAAAATGAAGAACCGCCATATTGTGTCCATCATCAACCTTTCCAAGATAATGTTTAACGGGTGCCCATAGACTCTAAAAACCTCATCATTCTTATTTTTCAAATCTGGAGCACCGAAGGGGGTTACATTCACTACTTCAAAGGGCCCACTCCATTTTGATTTTGAGTTGCCCGGAAACATCCTTAACCGGGAACTGAACAATAGTACCAGATCTCCATTTTTTGAACTCCTTATTGTGGATATAATTTTCATGGAGGTACTTCATCTTCTCCGTGTAAAGGGAAGAATTTGTGTAGGCATGATACCGGAATTCATCAAGCTCATTCAAATGTGCCACTCTTAGGTTTGCAGCAATATCCCATTCAAGGTTCAACTTTTTCAAAGCCTACTTGGCCTTATGCTTAAGTTCTACCGAAAGATGACACACCTTCCCTAATAACAACCAGTACGGAGACATCCTAATCGGTGTCTTGTAGGCCGTCCCCTAAGCCCAAAGAGCATCATAAAAATTTCTTGACCAATCTGTTCGGTTGGCATTCATAGTCTTTAACAAAATACTCTTGATCTTCCGATTGGAGACTTCAACCTGTCCGCTTGCTTGAGGATGGTAGGGGGTGAGACTTAATGAGTGACACCATACTTTGTGAGTAAGGTATTAAAATCCCAGTTACAAAAATGTGAACCCCATCAATAATAATAGCCCTCGGAGTGCCAAACCTTATGAAGATGTTCTTTTTCAAGAATACCACCACACTTCGAGCTTCATTGTTGGGTAAAGCCATGGCTTCAACCCATTTTGAGACATAGTCCATAGCTACCCAAAGTGTAAGTGCTCCCATAAGAGCTCACAAACGGTCCCATGAAATCAATACCCCAAACATCAAAGATATCAATCTCTAAAATGGTGGTAAGCGGCATTTGATTCTTCTTAGAAATCCCACGAGCCCTTTGGCACTCATCACAATACTTGACAGGCTCACTAGCATCCTTGTAGAGGGTAGGCCAATAGAACCCACAAGTCAAAACCTTTGCAACCATTCTAGATCCACCATGGTGACCACCATACAGTCAAGAGTGGCAAGCCTAAAGAATTCCCATTTGTTCTTCTTCCGGCACACATTGCCGGATCACACCATCGGTACATATCCAAAAAGGATACGCCTCATCCCAATAATAGTCCAAGCAATCCCGTTTGAGATTCTTCTTTTGGTTTGAAGAGAACTCATTCGGTACAATGTTGTTCATAAGATAATTAGCTAAATCAGCAAACCATGGCATCTCAGTCATTGAGATGGATAGGAGTTGCTCCTCGGGAAATGAATCATTGATCTCAAGGCCGTCATGTAGCCTCCCCTCTTCCTCTAAACGGGACAAGTGGTCTTCCATTTGATTCTCACTACCCTTGCGGTCTTGAATATCTAGATCAAACTCTTGCAAAAGAAGCACCCACCGTATCAACCTTGCCTTAGAATCTTTCTTGCTCATCAAATATCGAAGCTTCGCATGGTCGGTATGAACAATCACCTTAGTATCCATCAAACACGGTCAAAACTTCTCTGTGGCAAAAACAATAGCAAGTAGTTCCTTTTCAGTCACTGTGTAGTTGACTTGGGCATCATTCATGGTCTTGATAGCATAGTAGACCGGATGGAAGATTTGGTTGATTCTTTGCCCCAACACCGCTCCAACCACAACATCACTAGCATCACATATGGGCTCAAAAGTCAAGCTCTAATCTGGTGTGGTAATAATAGGAGTAGTAATCAACTTGAACTTAAGCAACTCGAATGCCTTCATGCAATCTTCATTAAAATGGAACTTGGCATCATTTTCCAAAAGTTTGCACAATAGGTTTACGACCTTGGAAAAGTCCTTGATGAATCAATGATAGAAACCCGCATGACCTAAGAAGCTCCTCACTTACTTCACAGATGTAGGAGGATGGAGTTTGGAGATCACCTCAATTTTGGCTTGGTCAAACTCAATACCTTGTTTTGAAATTTTATGGCCGAGGACAATGCCTTCCTTGACCATGAAGTGACTATTCTCCCAATTCAACACCAATTTTGTCTCCTCAAATCTAGCTAATACTCTATCCAAATTGTTAAAACTATCTTCAAATGAATACCCAACCATAGAAAAATCATCCATAAAGACCTCAAGAATATTCTCCACCATGTCGGTGAAAATAGCCAATATGCACCATTGAAAAATCATTGGTGCATTACACAACCGAAAAGGCATCCTTAAAAACCAGAAAGTACCATAAGGACATGTCAAAGTGGTATTCTCATGGTCCTCAGGAGAAATATAAATTTGATTGTAGCCGGAGTATCCATCAAGGAAGCAATAAAAAGCACGTCCAACCAACCTATCAAGCTTGGTCAAGAAATGCAAGCGGGAAATGATCTTTCTGAGTGACCTTGCTGAGTTTCCTATAGTACATACACACTCTCCACCTGGTAATGGTCCTTATTGGGATCAATTCATTCTTATCATTTGTTTACCACAGTCATGCCCCTTTCTTTGGGACATATTGCAACGGAGAGGTCCACGAGCTATCAGAAATGGGGTAGACAACCCCGACATCTAACCACTTGATTATCTCCTTATTCACCACCTTTTTATTTCTTCATTTAAATCCTCTTTTATGTTCAATGGAGGGTATGTCACCCTCTTTCAAGTAATCTTGTGCAGGCAAAATGAGGGGCTTATGCCCCGAATATCTGCCAAAGTTCAACTGATTGCTCTTTTCCTCCAGTATAGTACCTCCAAGGTGGACTCTACCTACATGTTAGTTAAGCCCAAAGAAAGAATAAACCTTAAAGTAGAAGAAGGGCCAAGGAATTCATACTTGAGGTGCGGAGGCAATGACTTTAGCTCAAATGTAGGAGGCTCCTTGATTGAGGGCTTTGTTGGAGGAGTCTTCTGATTTTCAAGATCCAAAGATAGTTTTTGGGGCTCATAAATGCACGACCCCATACCTTGAAATGTATTTACACACTCTACATATCCATCACTCTCTTTATCATCATCTAGGTTGAGCAAAACGGCTTCCAATTTGTCCTCAACATTCATTGTTGCACTAGTATCATCAACTATCACGTCAGTCACCAAATCCATAAATGAACAAACTTCATTACTATCCGGTTGCTTCATTGATTTGCACACATGGAAGACCACTTTTTCGTCACCTACCCGAAAAGTGATCTCACCGGCATCCGCATCAACAAGAGACTTCCCCATAGCAAGGAAAGGTCTATCCAAAATGATAGGCACCTTATAGTCCACTTCACAATCAAGGATTACAAAGTCCACTGTGAGGATGAACTTGTTAACCGCATCATCAATAATACCCAAAGGCCTCTTTATTTTCCGATCTGCCATTTTCAATCCATGGATGTGGGTCTTGGTTTCCCAATTCCCAAATTCTTGAACATCGAGTAGGTCATCAAGTTAATACTTTCCCCAAGATCACATAATGCTTTGGCAATATCGGCGCTCCCAATAGTACTCACTTGATGAGTCATCTTGATGGTCTTACAATCCATTAATCTTTTCTTGGTTATCAAATCCTTCAAAAAGTTTGCATATCCCGGCATTTCTTCCAATGCCTCAACCAAGGACACATTAATTGACAAAATCTTCATCATATCAATAAACTTTTTGAATTGGTTTTCACTATTTTTCTTTGAAAGCCTTTGAGGGTATGGAGGAGGAGGCCTTGGCATTGGTGGCTTAGCCTTTGGCACCACCGGTTTTGGCATGTCAATCACGTGTTCTCTAGGCGGGTTCACTTCTTCTTATGTCTCCTTCACACTTTCATCCATATCAATTCTCACTTCTTCATTATCTTGAACCACATTGCTTGGAATTTCATCCTCTTGAACCACAACATCTTCATTTACAATCCTTATTTGATTTGAGGTGGTTTCATATCCACCTTTTCCACTTCTAGTAGTCACGACCATAGCGTGCCTATATTATTCCCACCCTTTGGGTTCACCATCGTATCACTAGGTAGTTCCTCCTTAGGACGAGTGTTCAAAGCTTGTGAGATATGGCCTAATTGACTCTCCAAATTCGGAATAAAAGTGTTGTGCGAGGCTATTTGAGCATCAGAGTTTCTTCTCCATCATCTGTATAAACATATTTTCAGTGCTACCCATCTCATTGGAAGAAGAGCTCGAGCCTTGAGAAGTATAGGGAGGTGGATTGCTTGGTTGTTGTAACATCGGAGTCCTCTGACCCCCCC
>MU697230.1:11705-40466 GCA_026770625.1 Nicotiana glauca | reverse complement strand
CTCTGCCCCCCCCCCCCCGGTTGTTGTTGTTGTTATTTTATCCTCCTTGGTTATTTCCTCCCCAATTGTTTTGATTGTTTCCACCCCAATTGCCTTGATTACCCCAATTTCCTTGATTTCCTTGATTGTTCCAATTGCTTTGATTAGAATCGCCACCATTCCGATTGACTTAAAGGTTCTAGTTGTTCCAATTACCTTGGTTCCCTTGTGACCTCCACTGTTGTTGATTTTTTTTCCTTGAGCATTGTTTCTTTGACCTTGATAATTCTTGACATATTGAACTTTTTCGTCTTGCTCATTGAACGGATCACCTTGATCATAACCACTATTATCTTGCATAAATTGTTCCAGACAGCTTTGCATTTATTAACCTTTTTGCCTTCTTTTTACCATTATATTCACACCTTCCATTGCATGCACTTGTTTCGGCCCTTGAACTTGTTGACGCTGAGCCTTGGCCAATTAGTTCATGGTAGTTGTTAACTCGACAATAGCTTGCCCATGGTCATATAGGTCTTTAGGTTGGTGAATAACATTAGGGTCACCTTGCGGAACATTGGCTCTACTTTGCCACGCCGAAGATGTATCCTCCATATCACCAAGAATTTCACAAGCTTCGGTATATGGCATGTTCATGAAGTTCCCCCCGAAGGGTTGGTTAACCACACATTGATTAGTTGTGTTGATCTCTATGTATAAGGTCTGTTGGATCATGGCCTCAGTCATATCATTCCCCGGGCACTCTTTAACCATGGTACGATATCTTTTCCAAATCGCGTGCAATGGCTCATTGTGTTCTTGATTGAAAGCAAGAACCTTATCCCAAAGCATCACCATATGTCCCCGAGAAAATAGTTTGGAAATGAACTTTTCAGTCAACTCATCCCAAGTGTGGATGGAATGGTTAGGAAGCCTCTCTAACCAGTCCAATGCTTTTTCCCGTAGAGAAAAGGGAAATAGCCTCAACCTCAGTGCGTCCCCAGAAACATTTGTTTTCTTGCTTCCCCAACAAGTATCGACGAACCCCTTGAGATGTTTGTAGGCACTATAACTCGGAGCCCCAGTGAAGAAACCCCATTGCTCAAGTAGTGTAAGCGGGACTATAGCACTTGCATAACCCTCGTTTGGTGATTGTTGGTGGGCTGCCGCTCTTGGTGGAGGTGGGTGAGAGGCGGGTACATTATCGTAAGGCGGGCGGCCTTATCTATTATCTTGATGTTTAATAGGAACCTCATCCAATGCATCATCATCCACATCCTCCCCAAATGGCACATTTTCTCGTTGTTGAGAGCCATTTTCGTACCTAAAATCAATTCAAACACAAAATTATTAACTCAGAAGGAAAAGAAAACAAAGCACACAAAAACCTAGATATATATATATATCTAAATCCATTTAACTCCACGGCAATCACGCCAAAAATGTATCTTACCCAAATTCACACCACAATCAGGTAGTGAGGCAGTCGAAGCAATAATAAATTCCGACACAGGTTGAGGTCGATTCCTAAGGTAGTTAGATATGGGAGTAGGTATATAACTAGAGTCATTGTATGATTTGACTCAATTTGTACTTCCACATATTCATTGGTTATTTCTATTTCTACTTTTACCTAATTATTGCAAATAATAAACAAGAAGACAATCTTTTTGGTTTTGGTTATTTTTCAAATGATAAAGGATCTAGGGTCGTCACTTCCACCTAGGTGGCTACCTAACAAGTTGTAAACTATAGGGCAAGTTTTATTCAGGGTCGTGTTATAGCAATCACACGTAATTGCTCACTCTATACCTCTCTGTAGTCTGAGTAATTTTGCCCAGTTTGGCTTTCTCAAGCCCAAATGGGTATTGCACAAATCAAGTGATGTATGCTCAAGTCGGGTCTCCCTATCTCTAGGTTTGAACCTTTAATTGAGGATATCAATTTCTTGAGTTCACCCCAATTCCTTGTTAGCTAAGTTTTCCTAAACATAGTCTCTCTTTCTCAAGCAAAGACCAGGTCAAATAGGCATGGATCAATGTTTGCAATCATTAATTCTAGAATTTAAGCATAAACAAGGCTAAATATCACTAACCCAATAAAAAACAAGCCCTAAAATTAAATACCAATTAAGTACCCACACTAGGGTTGAGCCACAACCCTAGATAAAGATTTAGATACTCATGAAAAATAAAGAAATACAAGAAGAAATTAAAAGAGATTGCACAATATTCGATTAAACAAAGAAAATCTAATGTTAACAAGTCAATCTTGTACAAACTTACTCAAAGAAGTAAAGAAAACCGCTCAGGTGCACCTCTGCAAACTAAACTTCACCGAAAAATGATAGAAAACCGCTCAGGTGCACCTCTGCAAACTAAACGCCACCGAAAAATGACCAAAAGATCTATTTATACTAAGGTAAAAATATCTGACAAAATGCCCCTGCGAAGGTTGTGCGGCCGCATAATTCTGGTGCAGTCTGCATAATGGGCTCCTGCGGCTGCAAAATTATGGAGCGGTTCGGAGTCTTTGGGAATTTGAACTTGGGACTTTAGGCTTCTGCGGACCGCATAAAAGTGGGTGCGGCCGCACTTCTGATTATGCGTCCGCACAAAAGTGGTGCGATCCGCACTCTTCTAATTTTGGTCTTGAACCAACTCTCTGAATCTTCAATCCTATGAATCGCATTATAATTGATGCAGCTGCACTTAATCTCTTGTGGTCACACAATTTCAATGCATTCCACACTCCCTGACCTGGACAAAATATTATCTCTAAATCTCCTTTATGCGTCCGCAGTAGAATTGTGCGGTCCGCACAACTAGACTTTTTGCACAATTTAGTTCTTGTTCACTTTTGACTCCTTTATGAGTTGATTTTGACTTCATTGGCTCGTTTCCCAATGTTCTTACAAGTAAGCACATTTTGTTAGTTTTCGAGAATACTTTTAAGCATTTGAGCTAAAATGCAAGTAAAAGAGAGCAAATAAGCGGTCAATATCCCTATTTATCAGTCCATTTTGCCTGGGGACATTGTGTTTTATACCCGTAGGTCCCGATAGAAAGGTTGATAGTCCTCCTAGTAGGCTGTCAGCTCAACGGAAGGTGTTCGTGCACTCTAGTTGCTCCGGAATTGCCTATTTGGTCAGTATGATTTGGACATATATTGGTTGATATGGCAAGGCCCTGTCCAGAACTTTATGATGTACATGTACTCTTAGAGGCTTGTAGGCAGATACCATATATATGGATACTTGTATGTCCTTGTCGGTCTATGTTTTGAGTGTACTAATGATCATCTCGGCCTTATAGGCCCATATGTCAGATGTATAAGTTTCTGTATCATGTTGGGTCGTCCTATGTCTAGCATTCTCTTATTTTTAATTCTGATTATATCACGACGACCCTTCTATCTATTTACCCATGATGGTGTGATAAGAAAGATACGCTACATTGGAACTCGGTTAAGTAAGGCACCAAGTGTCTTTCGCGACCCTTTGATTTGGGTCATGACAGGTAGAATTGCTAGGAGTCTCCCTCCACTCTAATTGAGGCAACCCCGGTATGGCTAAGGTCACTATCTTGGCATGACAATCCAATATAGCATGATAAGGTAATAGCCAATCCATACCTAAGATGACATAAAAATATACCATATCAAGAAGTAAGAGCTCTACACTAGTTTCAAGACTTCCAATAGTAACTACACACGAGTGATAGACATGATATACAACAATAGAATCTCCCACAGGTGTGGACACATACACAAGAGCACTCAAAAGATCGCGAGGCACAACTATATATAAAGAAAAATAGGATGACATGTAGGAATAAGTACCGGCTAGATAAAATAGAACTAAAGCATCTATACGTCAAACTAGAACAATGCCTGTAATAATAACATCTGATAACTTAGCCTCATTCTTAGCTGGGAAAGAATAAAATCGGGACTAGGCCCCACCACTCTGAACTACGTCTTTAGGACGGGCTCTGGCTGGCTGGCCTCCACCTCTAATGGCTTGACATCCACCTCTAACAGCCTGACCCCTATCTCCGACTGCCTGACCACTGCCCCTAGTTGGCTGAGGGGGTGGAAGAGCAACCGGTGCCAGAATCATGGCATGAGAACTCTGTTGTGGCATGCCGCCCAATAATCTCATACATGATCTTCTCATATGCCTAATACCACCACACTCAAAGCACCCATCCTGCTCCTGTGGTTGCTAAAACTAAAGCTGACCTAAACGTGCCAGATAACAATGGTGATAGCTCTGAATCGGAGGCACACTGATAGGAGCTGATGGTGTACTATAGGCTAGCTGCCCAGAATAAGGCATATAAGGAACTCCCTGATGCACTGTGAGATGCCTGAAGCGCTGACTGAAATGGCTTGGGAGGATGGCCTCTACCAAAAGTACCCCTCCCCCCAGATGAGGCACCACTAAAACCACCAGAATTATGAGGCCTCTTATCCGACACCTGCCCCTTACTCTGAGCACGAACCACCTCAATCCGCCTGCCAATTTTCACAGCCGTATGGAAGGAAATATCACTCATGGCCCCCTTGGCAATATGTAGCTTGATAGTGTAAGTGAGTTCATTAGTAAATCTCCTCACCATCTCCCTTTTAGTAGGAAGAAAGATAATGGCATAATGAGCTAGGTCTACAAAATGGGTCTCGCACTGAGTAATAGTCATACTACCCTGCTGAAGGTACCCAAACTGCCTGCGGTACTCCTCTCTCAGGGTGATAGGGAGGAACTTCTCATAAATAGCTGTGAGTACTGATTCCAAGTAAGTGCAGGCAAACCAACTTGACTGGCCAACATATAATCTTTTTACCACCTTTTGGCGAAACTCTTCATCTGAAACATAGAAAAATCGACCCCATTGGCCTTAACTATACCTATGATCCGCAATACCTCATGACGGCGGTCAAGATAATCTTGTGTGTCCTTAGAAGGTGCACCACTAAAGTGAACTGGAAAGAGCTTAGTAAACTTGTCCAATCTCAATAAAGCCTTAGAAGACATGGCAAGCCTATCACCAGCAAGTGCTGCAACAACCGACTGAACTACCCCAACTGGTAGGGATGTTGGTGTTTGATACTCAGGAGCCATCTGCTCTGGAGTGTGAGTGGCGAGAGTCTGTGCTCCTCCCCCAACCTGAGAGACGGCTGGTGCTACCGAATATATACCAGCCCGGGCCACACTCTCCATAAGGCCCACCAAACAGACTAGAGTGTCCTGAAGCACTAGTGTGTCTATGAACCCATTCGGGAACTGAGCTGGTCCAACAGATACAGTTTGAGCTTAAACCTCCCCATCAAATCTACCCGAGGCTCCATTGCTGGTGCTATTGCATGAGCTGTAGGCTAAGCTTTGCCTCTGCCTCGGCCTCTGGCGTGGCCACTGTCTTGACCTTTGCCCCTAGTAGGAGCTGCCATTGGGACTCCGGCTGATGTTCAGCTATAGATGTAGTACGTGTTCTTTCCATCTTCGAGAGAACAAGAATAGAAGAGTTCAATCATCAATGATCGAACAAAATCGCACGACAGGGAAGAATAAAACTGAAATTGTTCCTAAACTCCATAGCCTCTAGAAGATAAGTACAGACGTTTCGGTACCGATCGTCTAGACTCTACTAAGCTTGCTCGTGACTTGTGATACCAAGGTAAACTAGTTTTCTAATACCAACTTATCACGATCCAAAATTTTCACCTTTGGTACCGTGATGGCGGCTAACATTCCACTCGCTAGGCAATACAACATTAGAGTAAATTTTATACCATTTTGAAACAATTCAAATAATTAAAATCAATTAAACTGGAATAATGTGCGCAATGGTATAACAACCCAAAATATCTAAGTACAACCCTAGACTTGGAGTTGCAAGTGCACGAGATACTAGAAGTCTACAAATAGAGCCTGAAATAAATACAATTGTTTCGAATAAAATGAACAGTAAAAGAGGAAAGAGGAAGGGGACTTCAAGGTCTGCGTATGCCAACAAATCTTCCTCAAGACTTCAAATGTGATAATCCGAGCTGATGCACCTCACGTATAGCTGAGACCAGTACCAAAATCTGCACAATAAGTGCAAAGCGTCATATGAGTACAACCGACTCCATGCACTTTGTAAGTGTCAAGCATAACCTCGACAAAGTAGTGACGAGGCTAAGATAGACACTTACAATAACATGTACGCAGTATAAAATAAAGATATGAAAGAATAATACATAAACGAATTAAAATAGTTAACACATGAAAGTATCTCAACCTCCGAAGGAAACAAGTAAATGCCAGAAATACCAATCCTAAGAGTCACTTATGAATGTACCGAAGCCAAAACAACACAATAAGGAATAGAAACACATAGACTGTTGCAGTGCGCAACCCCATCCCACCATACAACACAATTTTACCTTATTTCACCGTAATAATATCAAAATTAATAAATAAATATATGTTGTGGTGAGCAACTGGATCACACCGTACAACACAATTCTTCCTTATTTCATCGTAATAATATCAACAATAATAAATAATATATGTTGCAGCACGCAACATGATTCCACCATATCATCAGAATCAATATCATAATTCACTCTTATTTCACCATATCAATCCACCCTTATTTCACTTATTATGACTTGCAACCCTATCCTACTATATCAATATAAATTCACCCTTATTTCGCCATATGAATCCATACTTATTTCACTTGTTGCGGTGTGTAATCCGATCCCATCGTATCAATATAAACTCACTCTTATTTCGTAATATCAACCCATTATTATTTCATCTTTTGCGACGCATAACCAGATCCTATCGTACAATATGAATAAATAAATAGTGCAATTAATTTAACACCATAAATCACAGGATTCCTCTATGATTAATGGATATTAAGCAGAAGCGAAAAAGAAATCAAATCTCAAATTAAGAATCTACTATAATGAATACTAAATAGCAAGACAATTCAATTAACTGACAACTAAGGGTTACAAGTATGTCATTTTTAAGGAAAGTAGCAGGAAATCATGAAAGCATGGGAGAATCTAACATTTTTAACATGAGAATAAGAAGTGAAAAGTAGCAAATAAGGGCATGGGAAGCATTTAAAGAACGTAACAGCTAAGGCATGGAAGGAAATAATTAATAAAATGTGAAAAAATAAGGAAACAAGTAATTTGGCAGCATATATACACTCGTCACCTCGCATATGAGCCACAACACATGAATTTCACATAGCATATAGCTCAAAGGTTCCTAATTCCCACAAATCAAGGCTAAACCCAACACTTGCCTCACTCTGCAATCAACTCAGAGCTCTACCAGGGCCTTTCCTCTAGAATCCACTTTCAAACAAATCATATTTAACTAAAATCGACTCAATAGTATTATATAATGCTAGAAAACTCAATTACAATACATAAATTTAGGATTTTTGTGAAATTCCCAAAAAGTAAAAAAAGTCAACTCCGGGCTCACCTGGTCAAAACTCGAGGTTCAGACTAAAACTCATTTTTTCATTCACTCCCGAGCCCGATTAAATAATTAGTTTTGAAATCCAACCACAAATTGAGGTCAAAATCCCGAATTTGCGAAAAACTCTCAATTCTTTCCAAATCCCTAAAAATTAATGGCTGATGTTAGAAATAAAAGAAAATGAGTTAAAGTACACTAAAGTATGAAAGGGTGGTGAAATTTCCCCTTCAAATAGCCTCTAGGCCGGGCTCTTATAGAAAGATAGTGAAAAATGAGTGAAATCCCGCAATTAAAATGTTTTAAGGTCTGTGCGTCACGTCTTCATCGTGTTCGCGAAGGACCTGCCGCATTCGCGATGCATCGTTAGAACATATTTTAATGATGCCAATTAATATGCATGTGTAGGAGTTCAAAGAAACAAAAAGGAACTATTGGAATTGCTATGTCGAACAAGGAATGATATCATTCTCAAAAGAAGCTGCCCTAAATACTCACGATGCACAAGGAAAGAATCAACTCTACATCAGCAAAACGGGATTAACTCTATGATTCTGGAAAATCAAATATGCCGTAATGGAATAAAGATTCAACGCAATCCGTGATTGACGAGTCAGATCAAATCACTAAAGATCAATTAAAGCTAGAGGATCTGGACAGTAGTCAAGATCAGAAGGTCCAAAAATCAAGGAAGAATTCTGTCAAACCCGTCGATTGCCAAAGGAAAAGATCTGAAGAGAAGCAACAGCTAGTACTTTATTCTTAGAAAGAATCAACTCTTTCCAAGGATCAAAACCCTTGGGTTGACAAGCCTTCACCATTCATCCTTGTATAAATTCATAGTGCAACCTCTTCCTTAGCATACTTTGATCGAACCAAAATAACTCTCTTCAATTTACTGCAAACAAGCATAGTAGCCTATATAGATCTACTGTGTAACAAGTCAGGGATAGAAAGAGAGCATACAACTGGTGAGGCATTGTATCAAACGAGTGCTAGAAAACTGAGCGACAAATATCAAATCTGTACTCGAAAGAAAACTCATTTGCTTGAAGAGAAATCCCTTGCAACCCAAGGGGATTGGATTAGGATTCACATTGAATCCGAACCAGTATAAAATTCCTGGTGTCTTTAATTTCTGCATATACTTTCTGCATATTACTTCGAATTTCTCTATCTGCAAGATTGCCATATTGAGTCGACTACTAAAGTTTTAAGTCAACTTATTACGATTAATTTTAATTATATACAATTCACCCCCCTCTTGTACTTTCATGCACAATGACCAAAATGGCCTACGCGTTCGCGAGAAATGCTCCGCGTTTATGAGAAGTTCTCCGCGTTCGCAATGATTCTTTGCCCTTACCATCGTGTTCGCAACCCAAAGTCCACATTTGCATAGCACACCAACCCAGTTCCCCCCAAGCCCACATTACATCGCGTTTGCAGAGGAACAGTCGTGTTCGTGAAGGGCAAGACCCCCTCCACTTCGCGTTTGCGACCAAAACCCAATGTTCATGAAGAGCGATCTCCTCCCCTGTCCTAAACTACTTTTCGCGATCGCGGGACATTATTCGCGATTGCTTAGAAGAAAATACCAGAAACCAGGAGAAGCTAAAAACCAAAATTCTTCCTTAAGTTCAAAACACCCGTAGCCTATTTGAAACTTACCCGAGCCTTCGTGGATCCAAACCAAATATGCACACATATCCAAAAATATTATACGAACTCGTTCGCGCGATAAAAATAACAAAATAATATCTAGAACTACGAATTGGACACCAAAACGAATGAAATTTTCAATGAAACTTATGAACTTTTATTGTAACAACCGGATGCCTGAATCACGTCAAATAAAATCTGTTTTGCACTAAAATTTGTAGACAAGTCATAAATACAGTAATGAATGTATGCCAAGTTTTGGAACAAAAATTCGGACTCTATAGCAATAAAGTCAAACTTTGATTATACCTGAAATTTCTTTGAACCTTAAACATTTAGTGTTCAACAAATTACGATAAGTCAAGGTAGGGATATCTGAATTTGATTTAGCACATACGCCTAATTCTCAAATCACGATACAGACCCATCAGGACCATTAAAATACGGATCCGGATCCGTTTGCTCAAAAGGTCGACCAAAGTCAACTCAAATGAGTTTTAAGGTACAATTTCATATTTAATCAATTTTTCATATAAAAACCTTCCGGAAGAAGACACAGATTGCGCATGCAAATCGAGAAAGGTTAAACAGAGCAATCAGGTTTCGAAACATAGAATTTATAGTTAAACTATAAATGACATATCGTGTGATCACATTTTATTAGCTTCTATTTTGGTCTTTGTATCAATAGATTTTAGATCAAGGCTCCCCATTGGTTTGGCGTTAAATTGTTATTTCAGTGAAGCACAATTGTAAGCTAAATAGCTAAGTTTGTAAGTGAAACTAAAGGATGCCTCAAAGGAGAGTAGTTTCTTTATTGATGTACATTTACCGTAAAAATGGCAATGACTGCCTACACGCTATAATACCCTAAATTGTGTAAGACAAGATGGGTCTAACCAAGCAAAAATAGCCGAGAGCGACACTGAAAGTCTTACTATTATATCTACATTAAAGATAGTTTTGGTCAGAAGTACTACGAGCAGTTGAGCACATGATCTGAAATAATTTCCAATGAAGTAGGTAATAAAGTATTTCTTCTATTCTTGAGACATTACTTGTACTAACTAAGCATATCAAAGAACAAAAAGATCTCAGTTTAGATAAACTATGGCCCATTTGGCTTAGTTGATTTAGAGTAACTGATAAGAATTAGGTGCTAAAAAGCATTTTTAGGTGTTGAAACTGATTTAAAAAATAAGCAGTTACGTGTTTGGATAAAAGTGCTGAAATTAATAATAAACAATTGAAGAACTGGGTATACGAAGAGTTTTGTTTTAAAAAAAAGTATTTGAGGGATAGAATAGTAAATATTTTGGTCAAACTTAAAATGCTTATAAGCTGAAATTTGATAAGTTGGGGGAGACCAACTTATCACTTTTGACTTATAAACACTTAATTTATAACCACTTTTAATTTTACCAAACGCGTAGATAAGCCAAAAAGGACTTATAAGTCAATTTGACCAGCTTATAAGCTTAGCCAAATACCCTCTATATTTAGTTTCTCGGCCGATTAACACTTATATCCAATTTTTTTGAGATGTTTCGGTGTTCTTCATTTTGTTTAGGGAGAAACATTTTCCTTCCTCTATTTAGCAACTTAATTCCTGTACTATATCTCCATTTTCTCGATAATAACAACACACCCAGCTACAAACTACTTTTATCACTATTCGTGCCTAATTTAATTAAGTCATTGCGGATTGTGACGAAGCCAAGATTTCAAGTGGTAGTAATTGAGTTTTAAATTTAATATTTATCTATATTTAATAATATTTAAATACAAACACATTGCTTGAACAAAAATTACTGAATTTGGCTGAACACGTTTTCAGACTTCTAGCTCCACCCTAAATCGCGTACGTGCATCAAATAAAATAAGTAAATGTAGTGGTTTAACTGAGTAAAAAGACATTAATATTTTGGGAGAGCAACTCGATCGCATTCAAATCCGATAAAAGGCAATTGCTATAATTATGAGGATAGTAACTTCTGTAACATCTGGTTGGTGAAGAAGATTTAAAACTTGGTGAAAAACTAACCTAATACTTCCAAAAGTATTACTAGTAATTTATGTCTTTAACATTGAAGTGATTTGTTGTCTGTGAGACTGGTAGAATTCAATGCAACGCTATCTAGTAAACAGTACTTCAATAAATTCTTAGACACCACAATTATTTGTTACTTCCACTACCTGATCTTCTTTTGAGTTCGGAGTGGTCGATACCAATATAACTCTCTTTTCTCCCTTAAGCATTGTGAGTTTGTTATTGCTTGTCGTTGTCGATCCTCGCAATTACACAGTGATTTTCAAACAGGTCCTTACTGGAAAAAATTGAGTTGTGAAATTTGTTATTTATTTTGTATAATAAAAACATCTTTTCATTATAAAGTATAATGAAGATTATTTTGCCGTTTTCTACTGCTCTTCAAGTACATAAAAGGAATGGGATTTTGACACTATTATATACTAATATATATAAACTAATACTTTGTCATAACTCATAATAGGTGCACCTTGACATTTGGTACGGTATTTAATATAATAAGGTATACGTGTATTTATATGAAACTAGTATTAGTACCACGAATATTATTAAAGAACATAGCCATATCAAAGAATGATTTGATTTATTTGAGCATGTTAAGTCACACGGTTTAACAAATCCTCTAATCTACCCAATAACAAAACTTCTACGTAATTAAATTAAACAACCCATATGTTAATTGTGATGACCCAATAAATCATCTCATGTATTAGAACTAAATTTTATGTTCCGAAGCCTTAAATAACTTATTTTATCCTTCCTCGATTTACGTGCGCAGTCCGGGTATTTTTTCGAAAGGCTTATATGTTAAAAACTGATAAAAACACCCGGACGTATGCCCAAAATCGAATTCCGAGGTCCCTAACTCGAGATATGAATTTTTTGAAAATTAAAAGTTTGAAAGTTCAATGATTTTAAGAATTGACTGATGTTTGGCCTTGTCGATACCAGGTCCGTATTTTTATTTCGAATACCGGTACAGGTCTATTATTATATTTATGACTTGTCTGTAAAATTTAGTGAGAAACAGAGTTGGTTTGACATGATTCGGACGTCTACTTGTGAAAATAGAAAGTTTTCTTGAACATTTCATTTGATTTGGTGTTCAATCCGTAGTTCTAGGTGATATTGTGGTGATTTGAACGCACAAGCAAATTCCTATGGTGTTCTAGGACTTGTGTGTATGTTTGGTTTGGAGCGTCGACGGCTCGGATGAGTTTCGAATAGGCTTCGGGGTGATTTGAACATAGAAAAATCTAGTGTTTTTGCTACATCTGGTGTTATGGTGTGTTGTGCTTTGCGATCGCGAAGAGGATCTAGGTTGGGGGAGAATTTTGCACTACGCGAACGCGAGACCATGGTCGTGAACGCGTAGCATTAGGGGGTTTGCTCTATGCAAACACGACTTTCACACGCGAACGCATAGAATTTAGAGGTGGGCTTGGACTTGACCGCTGTTGTATGAGAACGCGATTAAGGTATCACTTACGCGGAGGCTAGGGGGGATAAGCCTACACATACGCGTAGAACAACTCGCGGTCGTGTAAGCCATTAAGGCGCAACTCTTCACAAACGCATCACTGTTCATGCAAATGCGATGAACATTGATGCCCATTTATTAAAATAGTCCCATTATGGGATTTTTGCCATTCTTTCAAATTTTCAAAATCTAGAAAACCTAGAGAAGCTTTTTGCGAGATATTTTCTTCCCCGGTTGATTGGTAAGTGATTCTAACCCACTTTTTTCAATTACCTATTACATTTCATGAGTTTTCAACCTAAAATCAAGGATTTTCATGGTAGAAATTGGGGGTTTGTGTAGAATTAGGAATTTTTGGATAATTAAAATTTAGACCTCAGAGTGAGGTTTGATTTTGAGAAAAATTGTACAATTGGGCTCGGGGGTGAATGGACAAATAAATTTTGGTCCCAACCTCGAGTTTTGAGAAAGCGGGTCTGTTGTCAATTTTTGGTTTTTGGGGCAAAAGATTGGGAAATCTGAATTTATGCATTGTAGTTGTTTTCTTTGGCAATATTTAATATAATTGAGTTAATTGTAGCTAGATACGAGTTGTTTGTAGGTTGATTCTAGGGGAAGTCCCCGATAGAGATTTGAAATGACTGCGAAGTGAGGTAATTACGGTGTCTAACTTTGACTTGATGGAATTAGGAACCCTTTGACTATGTGCTATGTGATTCTCATGTGAGGTGACGAGTGCCTATAGGCCGCCGAATTATCTGTTTTTCCTGATTTTTCGTTCTTCCTTAATTGTTTCCGTTCCTTCTGTCACGACCCAAAATCCACTAAGGGTCATGATGGCGCAGGACACCGCTGTCAGGCAAGTCAACCAAAATACTTAATTAAATTCTCATTTAAACAATTTCGAAAACTCTGATTTTTATTCAATCTTTACTAATGAAAGATACTCAGTTCAATTTAATTATGTTTGTCAAGAAGTCAATACAAAATACCCCATAACTATCCCAGAAACCGGTGTCACAAGTGCATGAGTAATTTCTAAGAAATAATTTAATACAGTAACCATCAGGAATATAATATTGGACAGAAAATAAATACAGTAATCTGAAAGAGACTCGCTGGCTGCGGATCGTCTCGGGAAGTGTAGCTCACCTAAGCCTCCATATAACCATGCTACTACACCCATTAGGCCAGTAGAGATATATGTGCCTGTGCAATAAAAATGCACAG
The DNA here is from genome assembly GCA_026770625.1 of Nicotiana glauca. Lineage (NCBI taxonomy): Eukaryota > Viridiplantae > Streptophyta > Magnoliopsida > Solanales > Solanaceae > Nicotiana > Nicotiana glauca. Next base: position 26,576 of record MU697230.1, on the reverse strand, counting down.
AAGTGTAGTATGAGTATGAAAATAACGTGTATCCAATGAGTATCCCGTCTAATCTCGAAGAAGTAGAGACGAGAGTACGACTTCGACACTTACTAGTGGTCCAATAATACCATCTCAATAATATAGTGAATCGGGGGATTTTTATAAACATGATTTTAATTCAATGGAATGAAGCAAGTAAACAATTCTTTCTTTTATAGGAAATTTCCAAATTCCTTTTCATCATTAATGCATATATTCTTAAGCAGGGAAGAGGCAAATACAAGTTTAATAAGTTCCAAGGCAAGCAATACAAGCATGCACAAATTATGCCGTGGACGTATGGCCCGATGCATCTGTCACCCTGCTCGCGAATCATATATGCGACGCAGTTAAATATAAATAAACAATCATCCTACTCGCGAATCATACATGCGACGTAGGTACACATAGGAGTACAAGCTCAAGCAGCCAATTAAGTATTTATCGGGGAACATTTATCCAAATAAAAGCCAAATCTCTTTTAACAATTTAAGGAAATGAAGTTAAATTCTTTTAGAAATTCATTTATCAATTTGATAGGTTTTAAGCAATTCAATTGTTAATAAGATTACAGATATTCCATGTATAACACGTTTTTAGGTCCTAGACTACCCGGACTTACACATATTAGTAGTTAGGCACGGACTCTCGTCACCTCGTGCGTACGTAGCCCCTACAAATAGGACCTCATAACAAATTATTTCACCTATGGGGACAATTCCCTCTTAGAAGGTTAGAAAGGAGACTCACTTTGCTCCGAAGATCCATAACGGACATTCCTCGCCCTTCTAAAGACTCGAATTGATGCATAACTCTCCAAAACTAGTCAATAATTATGTAAATCCATTAATATATGTTCAATTACTCATTACAATCTATTTCATAACAATTCCTAAGCCCCGATCGAAAAGTTGACAAAAATGCCATCGGGCTATGTGCCCGAATTCCAAAAAAATTTCAAAGATTAAGCTTACCCATAACCCCACGAACTCAAATATATAATTTACTCTCAATTTCATACCCAAAATCGTGGAAAAATCCCAAGAATATCAATTTTTTAGGTTTTCCCTGAAATCTCAAGTTGGTATCAATTTCATGCTCAAATCCGTACATAATCAATGTATTTAACTCAAGATAGGTGGGGATAACTTACCTTATCGTTGATGAAGAAAATTCCCTCTTGAAGTTTTCCATAAATTTCCGAAACAAGAGTAAAATGGAGGAAGCCCCCGATTTTAAACCACTCACTGCCTCTAGCACTTTTCGCACCTGCAGTCTCTTGACCGCTTCTGCGGTTCTACAGGTGCGGTCCAAACGCCGCTTCTACGTCCTCTCCTCCGCAGATGCGCTCTTACTTCTGTGGCAAGATGACCGCATCTGCGGTCCCAACTATCCCCTACCAATAGCGTATCTGCAACCACAGGGCCGCTTCTACGGCTCCGCACCTGCGTCCCTAGCCTCGCAGGTGCGGTTACACCAACAACTTCAGCTCCTCTTCTAACTCCGAATTCGATCCGTTAACCACCCGGAATCCACTCGAGGCCCCCAGGACCCCAACCAATTATACCAACTAGTCCCAAAACATATTACGGACTTGCTCGATGCCTCAAATCATATCAAACAACGCTAAAATCATGAATCGACCTCCAATCTAAGTTTTATGAACTTTAGAATTTCAAACTTCTACTTTCGATATTTAAATCTATCAAATATTCACTTCAAATTTTGCATGCAAGTCATATTCGACATTATAGACCTAATCCAACTTTCGGAATAGGATTCTGGCCCTGATATCAAAAAGTTCACTTCTGGTCAAACTTCTCAAAAACCTTCAAATTTCTATCTTTAGCCAAATGACTCCAAAATGACCCACAGACATCCGAATTCACTTCCGATCGCACTCCCAACACCAGAATCACCATACGGAACAACTCCCAGACTCGGAATCCCAAACGGACATCTATAATACTGAAATTCACTTCAACCCAAACTTATGAGATTTCTTCCAAAATGCTAACTTCCACACTAGGTGCCAAAACACTTTCGGGTCATCAAAAACCCGATCTGGGCATACGCCCAAGTCCAAAATCATCATACAAACCTGTTGGAACCTTCAAATCCCGATTCAAACGTTTTTTTACTCAAAAATCCAATCCTAGTTAATTCTTTAACTTAAAGCTTCCGGAATGAGAATTCTCTTTCCAAATCAAATCTGAACTTCCCAAAATTCAATTTCGACCACACGTACAAGTCATAATACCTGAAAACAAGCTGCTCATGGCCTCAAACTGCTAAACGGCGTGCTAGAGCTCAAAACAACCTATCAATTTGTTACAACTACATTCTATGTTTTGTAGCCTTAAATATCTTATTTTAGCATTCTTCAATTTGCGCGCATGGTCCAGATAATTTTCGGAAGGATTATATGTTAAAAATTAATAAAAATAAGAATTTTTGATCAACGTTTGATAAAATGAACCAGGATCTGCTTTTTGACAGTCCCGATGGGTTCGTACCATAATTTGGGACCTAGAAATATGCCCGGAATTGAATTCCGATGTCCCTAGCTAGAGATATGAATTTTTATTGAAAATTGAAAGTTTGAAAATTTTTTGATTTTAAGAATTGACTAATGTTTCGTTGTTGATACCGGGTATATATTTTGGTTCCGGAGCCCGATATAGGTCCATTATTATATTTATGACTTGTCTATAAAATTTTATGAGAAACGGAGTTGGTTTAAAGTGATTCGAACGTCCGATTGTGAAAATAAAAGTTTTAAAATTTTCTTAAAAAATTTATTTGACTTGGTGTTCGATTCATAGTTCTAGGTGTTATTTTGGCGATTTGATCACGCGAGCAAGTTCGTATATTGTTTTAGGACTTGTGTGCCTATTTTTTTGGAGCCTCGAGGGCTCGGGTGAGTTTCTGATAGGCTTCAGGGTGATTTGAACTTAGAAAGAATCTGGTGTTTTTGCTACAGCCGATGTTCTGGTGTGTTGTGCTACTCGATCGCAAGCCATTCACATGATCGCGAAGGGAATCCGTGTATGGGAAGAATTTTACATACTCAAATGCGAGACCATGGTCACGAGTGCAGAGGATTGGGGGTTTGCTCTACGTAAATGCGACCTATCACACGCGAACGCATATAGTCATTGGATGTGGGCTAGGACTTGACCGTTGTTGTATGCGAACGCGATTCAGGTATCACGACCGCAGAGGCTGGGGGGGATAAGCCTACACAAATGTGTAGAACAACTTGCGATCGCGTAAGCCATTAAGGCGCAACTCTTTGCGAACGTGATGAACACTGATGCCCAGTTATTAAAATAGTCCCATTACTTTATTTTTGCTATTCTTTCAAAATTTCAAAAGCTAGAAATCCTAGAGACAAGTTTTCCAATATATGTTTTCCCTAATTTGTTGGTAAGTGATTCTAACCCACTTTCTTTCAATTGCCCATTACACTTCATGAGTTCTCAACCTAAAATCTAGGATTTTCATGGTAGAAATTTGGGGTTTGGGTAGAATTAGGAATTTTTGTATAATTGAAATTTAGACCTCGAATTAAGGTCGGATTTCAAGACAAATTACATAATCAGGCTCGGGGGTAAATGGATAAATGGATTTTTATCCGAATCACAGGTTTTTTTATTTTTGATTTCTAGGGGAGAGTTTGGGAAATCTAAATTTATGCATTGTAGTTAAATTCCTTTAGCAATATTTGATGTTATTGAGTTAATTGTGCCTAGATACGAGTGGTTTGGAGGCAGATTCTAGGGGAAAGGCCCAAGTAGAGCTTTGAATTGACTGCGGAGAGTGTCAGGTCAAACTTTTACTTGAGGGAATTAGGAAATATTGGACTATGTGCTATGTGATTCTCATGTGAGCGGTGTATATTCAAGCTGACGAGTGCCTATATGCCACCTAATTATTTGTTTCCCCTAATTTGCCATTCTTCCTTAATTGTTTCATTTCCTATCTTAATTGTTATATGCTCTAAATGCTTTCCATGCTTAACTGCTACTTGCTAATCAATGTGTTCTTCTGTTAATAATGTCAGATATTCCATAGTTTTATGAGTCCCTTTTATTTGCTTTAGTTGATTACTTGCACCTTCTAATCGTCAATTGCTGGATTGGCCTCACTGTGCAGTATTATTCATGTAGATTTCTTTGTTGTACAAGTTCCCTTTTTGGTTCCGTTTGGTATTTATTGATCATAAAGGCTTTGTGGTTGACTTATTGATTTGATTGTCTTGTAAGTGCCTGGTACTGATATGGTGGGATCGGGCTGCACGCTGCAATATTTATAATAAAGGTGGATTGATATGGTGGAAAATAGGTAAATTAGTACTGTATGGTGGGACCAGGTTGCACACTGTAATAGGGGGAATATGAGTGGATTGATATGATGAAATAAGGTTGAGTTACAATACTGAGACTGATATATGGTGGGATCGGGTTGCACGCCACAACAATCTATATATTTTCATTACTTGAGATGTGTTGGTTTACAATATTTGGTTTGAATGGTTAAAGATTGGTATTCTGGATGGTACTGGTTTACCCGTGAGGCAGTGGCCATTATTTTCAGAAGACTATTTAAATCTTATTCGGTATTTCTATTTATTTATGTCATTATTATATATACTACTTACAAGTTAAAGTGTAAGTGCTTGCCTTATCCTCGTCACTACTTCATCGAGGTTAGGCTCGACACTTACCAATACATGGGGTTGGTTGTATTGATACTATACTTAGAACACTGTGCAGATTTTAGAGTTCGTCCCAGCGACAGTTATTAGTGTGCTTGGATTAGACAGTTGAGGAGATTTGAGGCATGGCTATTCAGTGCACAGCTCCTGGAGTGCCCTTCCTCTTTCTATTTAGCTTTGTATTTTCATTCAAACAACTCTGTATTTATTTCATACCTTTGTATGTACTATTCTAGTAGTTCGTGCACTCGTTACACTAGGTTCAAGGATTTGTAATAGATGTTTGACTTATTTATCTTCTGCATTTACACTTCTAGTAGCTAGTACTTTCTTATTATTATCATTTAAGCTGTTAAAAGAAATAAATTGTTGTAACGTTGGCTTGCTTATCAAGTGAAATGTTAGGCGCCATCACGGTCTCGACGATAGAAATTTCGGGTCGTGGCATAGATGTAGATTTCAATGATGAAAAATAATATATTATTGTGTGCAGGATCATGTGAGGTGTAAAGAAGGATATGAGCAAATATATCAATGATGTACGAACTAAGACAAGAAAAGGAGTAAAATAATCAAGGCGATATATCTGTCAACGAAAGCAAGAAAGGAAGGTTCAATATTAAAGCAATACAACAACCATTATATTTGGTATAAAAAAGGAAGGGCCAAGATTCACAGAGATCTGAAATAAAACTATGCCTACCCTGGTTTTTGAAGGTATGTGTTAAAAAAAGGAAGACTATCAATCCCATGGATCAAGGAACACCTTAAGGACCAATTATAGGGAATCCTCTTTCAAACAAGGAAAAGATCGCAATCTTGGACAATCATGTGAATTCCGTACTTATTCTTGGAATGAATCATAACAGATTCAATTCCAAGGATCAATTCCTTGTGGATCACAAATCTCTCAACGGTATGCCAAAGATACGTTAAGGTATGTTCAAGTATATAATGATGTCTATCAAGGAAGACTCATATACTTCGATTGAACCACTATCAATCTTTTTGTTCTAATCCAAACAAGCATTGTAGTCTATTTTAGATCTATTGCATTACTGGGGAGAGAAGAAAGAGAAAAATCACTAGTGAGGAGTTGTATCAAAAAGCGTGGAAAGAACTAATATAGTGACGAAGTTGTTGGTGTATGACAACACCAACCTACCTATATCAAGAAACGTTTAATACTTTAAAGAGAACACCCTTGTAACCCAATGGGACTGGACGTAAGATTCACATTGAATCCGAACCAGTATAAAAATTTAGGTGTCTTTAATTCTTGCATTTTACTTATGCTTTCATTTAGATTCTCCCTTTATTTTCAGCCGACTAATTGGTAAACTAGTCAACTACTTATGATACTAAAAGAAAAATCGATAATTCACCCTCTCTCTTGTACTTTCAATTGGTATCACAATAAGTCTCACATATTTAGCTTTTGCTTAGCTGCTATTGAGAAAAGATCATGCCAAACCAAGAAACTATTGGAGCACTCTTTCAAGAAGAGAAATCACAAGTAAGGCCACCATATTTCAATAGACAACACTTCTCTCATTGAAGGAGCAGATGAAAATTTATGCAAAGTCCTATGATGTCAAAGTATGGCGTGCTATAAAAAAGGAAAACTATCCACTTCTAGCAGCTGGATAACCACCCACTGATCTTGAAGATATAATGACTACACTGACGAGCAAATGGTTGTTGTCCAAGTTAATGCTAAGGCACAAAAGTTTTACATAATTTTATAAGTGGAGATGAATATGAGAAAATTTCAAGCTGTAATATTGCCAAGAAAATGTTGGACAAACTGGAAGTTACTTATCATGAAGGAACCAGCAAAGTGAAAGAGACTCAGATAAATTTGTTGGTTCATGACTATAAACTCTTTTAGATGAAAGAAGGAGAATCCATTAAGAAAATGTTTACAAGATTCAACAAAATTATTGGCGATCTGAAAGCTTTTGGTAAACCTTACTCAAGTGGTGATCAAGTTCAAAATATCCCGAGGAGTTTGCCTATCACATGGAAGACAAAAGCAGTTGCACTTGAATCTCAAAATTTTGACAAACTATCTACGTGGAGATCTTATAGCATTTGAAAAATATATCTCAAGAAAATGCATTAGGAAGAGAAGAGGAAAACAGTTGCATTTAAAAGTACAACTGAAGGACATGAGAACGATATTGATGATGATGCAGAAGCTCTTGAAGAAGAAGTCGCCATGGAGTCAAGAATCATAAATGGGTTGATGATAAGATAGGCAAACACAAAAAATGGAAGAATATCATCTAGAAGAACCAAACAGTACAATGAACAAGACAAAAATGATGGAAAGTATTTTGAATGTTGAAGGTATGGTCATGTTCAAGCAAAATATCTGGATCTTAAAAGAAAAGTCTCTAGAGGGTTCAATAAAAACAAATCTTTTGGAAGCCAAAGTGATGAAGATAGCCGAGAACATGAAAAAATAGCAAACTTGTGTTTCATGACTATTTTAGAAAATGATATGAACAACTATTTTGGTTGCTGGACTGATAAAGATGCATTAGACAATAAATGCAGAGAAGATACTGAAAATTATTTCATGGCATGTGGTGAAACAAGTGAGATAAGACTCCATAATTGAGGTAGATGTAATGAATTCCAAGATATTCTTGGCCTTACCCTAAAGGAGTCTAAAAAAATCTAAATAAATTAAAGAGGCTCAATAGGGAAAAGAAGGATAGGGAACTTAATCTTGAATTCTGTGAAATCAAAAAAGATGTTCTTAAAGATGAGGTTTAGGAACTGCAAATACAACTTAATGACCTGCGCAAATCTACCAGTGACAGTTCTGTCAAGTCCAACCAAGCAATTTACAAGTAAACTAGAAAAAAGATATGTTAGAACTGAGTCCACAAGTATGAATACAAGTAGTAGATCAAAAACTGGATCAACCCATGTGTGTCATTACCTTAACAAGTCTGGACATAAATATTCCTTCAGTAAATTTATAAATCTAATGTTTCAAGATGGATTTGAAAACCCAAAAATAATCTCGATCCTAGTATAACTAACCAACAAGGACCCAAGCAATCTTGGGTACCTAAAAGAAGGTGATAATTCTATTTTGCAGGAACACTATAGAAAGAGTCGCAAAGGGAAATGGTACTTAGACAGTGCGTGTTCCAGTCACATGACGAGTGAAAAAAATCTGTTCAAAGAAGTTAGAAATATAAATGGAATAAAAGTCAAATTTAGTGATGATTCAAAAGGAAAGATCATTAGTACTGGTATAGTTGCATTCAACAATAACTATAATATTACATAAATATACCTTATTGATGTACTCAAATAAAATCTCTTGAGCATTAGTCAACTATGTGGATCGGGATATGAAGTTAAATTCAAGAAAACAGGGTGTGCCATTGAAGATGAATCAGGTAAAATTATTCTCCCAAGAAAAAAGTATGAAAATGTATACATTCTTGACGACATTAAAAATCCGGATAGTCATATTTATTTGGCATCCATACTTGATGATCCATGGATATGGCATAAAAAACTTGGCCATGCAAGCATGCATTTGATTGAGAAAATCTCCAAGCATGATCTAGTTAATCGCCTTCCAAAATTATATTTTTCTAGAAATCATGTATGTGATGCATGTCAGATTAGCAAACAAACTAGAAACTCTTTCAAAGCAAAAGACATTATGTTCGCAAGCAAGCCCATACAATTACTTCACATGGACTTGTTTGGACTAAGTACAACTGCCAACATTGGAATAAACAATATGCCTTTGTTATTGTTGATGATTACTCACGTTTTACATGCTTGATTTCTTATCCCATAAAGATGAAGCTCTGAAATTTTTTGAGATTTTCTGCAAAAGAATTGAAAGAGAAAAAGGGTATCTCATCTCAACCATAAAAAGTTACCATGGAGGAGAATTTGAAAGAAGAGCCTTTGAACAATTATGCAACTATCAAGGATATATTCATAATTTCTCATCCCCAAGATCACCGCAAAAGAATGGGGTAGTTGAACACAAGAATATAACTCTGCAAGATATGGCCAGACTAATTATATTAGAACATTCATTGACAAATCACTTTTGGGCAGAAGCGCTAAGCACATCATGTCATATCCTCAATGGATTTCTCATAAGACCCATTTTAAAGAAGAATCCATATGAATTATGGAGAGACAAGAGGTCTAATATAGGCTACTTTCATCCGTTCAAAAGTACATGTTTTAACCACAATAATGGTAAGGACAACCTTGGAAAGTTTGATCCAAGGAGTGATAAAGGTATTTTTCTCATTTATTCTATTAATATTAGATCCTTAGAGTTTATAACAAACATACTTTATCTATAGAAGAATCGGTGCATGTGCTATTTGATGACAATAACACTACGGTCGAGAAAGAAATCATTTTAGGTGATGAAGATGTCAGTCAAGAGGCAATACTGACAAACAAGTCACAAAAGTTGACTGATAATACATACATAGTCATAGAGTCGACTGGTGAAATGGAAAAGCGAACCAGAATATCCTTCAAAGTTTATCATAAGGGATCTAAGCGAAGGAATGGAAATCAGGGGAGCTCTCAAGAAGAAGTCAAACATTGCATTAATTTCTCAAATCGAGCCAAAGAAAGTTGATGAAGCCTTAAAAGACTCCAGTTGGGTACAAATTATGCATGATACTCAATCAATTCAACAAGAATCAAGTCTAGAAATTGTTACCTAAGCCAGCAAATACTGCTGTTGTTGGAACCAAATGGGTGTTCATAAGCAAGTTTAATGAGGATGGAAAGGTCGTCAGAAACAAAGCTAGATTAGTAGCTCAAAACTATTCACACCAGGAAGGAGTTGACTATGATGAAACCTTTGCTCTCTTAATCTGCCCTACATGGACTCAACCAAGCTCCTCGAGCTTGGTACGAAAGACTTATCATTCCTAATTGATCGTGGATTCACAAGCGGTAAAGTAGATACTATGTTATTTATCAAAAAATCATTTGAAGGTAATATATTTTCCAAGTCTATGTTGATGATATTATTTTTAGAAGTGCTAACTTTTTCTTGTGCAAGGAATTTTTTAATCTCATGAAGAGTGAGTTCGAAATGAGTATGATAGGAGAACTCACGTTTTCCTTGGACTTCAAATTCAACAATATGAAAAGGGAACTTTTATCTGTCAGACCAAGTACACAAATGAATTGATGCAAAAATTCGGCATGAGCAATGCTAAAGAAATTGGTACATAAATGAGTCCATCAACAAGTCTTGACAAAGACGAGATCCAAAATATCGTAGGATGATTGGCTCTTTACTTTATTTAACTACTAGTCGAGCAAATATCATGTTCAGTATGTGTAAATGTGCCAGGTTTTAATCACCTCCTAAGGAATCACATCTGACAGTAGTAAAGCAGATATCTGTTACCTTATTAGAACCATTTCTTATGGACTTTGGTATCCACAATCTAACTATTTCAAGGTTGAAGGTTTTTCACATGTTGATATTAATGGTGATAAAGAAGATAGGAAAAGTACCAGTGGAACATGTCAATTACTGGGAAAGGCATTAATATCCAACAACAACAAGAAACAGGGCTCAATTGCATTATCCACAACTGAGGCGGAGTACATTGCCATAGGACAGTGTTGTGCACAATTATTTGGATGTCTTATCAACTGGGTGACTATGAATTATCTTTTAAAACTATTAATATTTTGTGACAATTCTAGTGCTATATGCCTTTTAAAGAATCATGTGCATCACTCTAGAGTTAATACTCGCTCAGTTTCTATTTATATGAATCTGTTTGATTGGGCATGGAGTTTAAGAAAAAATGAAGGCGTTTGAAATTTGTGGTCCTAAACAAGTCAAAAAGAGGCTCATAATATTTGTATAGTAACTAAAACTTCTCATTAAGGGTAGAATTGTAAGGTTAAGCTAAATTATTATCAAATTTAGAAATGGGTCATTCTTTTTGGAACAAATCTAAAAGGAAACATATTCACATAAACTGGAATAGAGGGAGTAGATATTAAGCATCACTTCATCAAATATTATGTCATTAAGGGAGATACATAATTATCATTTGTTAGCACTATTGATCAATTAGCAGACATCTTTACAAAGCCCTTGCTTGAAGATAGATTCTGTACTTTGAGAGAATTACTTGGCATTATTTCGCTTAATCTAAAACATTAGGACTTATGTGTTAATTTTAATTCTTTATATGGCTAATACTTCCTTTTGTGTGTAAGAGTTCATTAATTGTGCGCTTCGTTTTCCCTCTCCATTATCATTAGTCACAACTCTCTCGGAAGGAAAACCAATCATCGTATCCTTTCACTGACGCCTTTTCCTTTTCTATACTCAACTATCAAATCTCCTCTTTTTCACCCTCTCAATAACTCCTCTCCTTCATTCATCGGTCCTATCGCTCAGAAACCCTTCTCCAAAATCTTTCAATGGCAAAACACTAAAAAAAGCCCTCTACCTCTAGCAGAAAAAGTACCAGCTCCTAGGCAAAACCCTCTTCTCAACTCCCAAAACCAGTAGATATAAGTTTCGATCATTCTAAAGGGGTTTCCTTCTCTCACGCAAAACCGTCTAACTATACTCAATGAATGATCGAGAAAGACCTTGAAAGCGACCCATGGAAGAACTTCCTGAATATTTTACCCATAAAAAATCCAAAATAAACCCCCCAAGCTCTCTATAGTTAGACCTCAATTTCTGGGATACTCCAAATGAAGACTCCTTCTTTGTCCTCAAAGAGAAGCTCATTGCCCATGGCAAAGTGATCGATCTAAATGACATGGAAGCCTTCATCTGTAAGTTAAAATTCCTTTTTGAATTCCAAGGTTGGTAAAATTTTCTCTCTCTACTGCCTCCTAAAGTCTATGAATCCCTAGTAAGGATGTTTTATGCTAATCCCCAAGCTTGATAAGTTGGAATCTTTAGTTCTTGGGAAACACATTGTTCTAGATTGTGCCCTATTTGACTCAATTTTTCAGTGTAAGTGCTATGGTTTTCCTAGGCTTTTGGCTTGAAGATTTTGAAATTGCCTTTGATCAAGCAGAGCGTTGCATAGTCGAGTCTCCCTCTGATTCCCTTCCTAACTAATTAGGTTCTAGTGATGTTAGTTTTGAAACTCGGGTTCTCTCTCACATTTGTAGCAACAACCCTTCTCCCTCGTACTTGTTCATTCTCCGCTTTCTCTCAACGAGATACTTTTCTTGTTTACTGTTTAGTAACCAAGCTTAAAATCAAACTGTCCTTCTGGGTCATAAATTTTATGGTTGAAAGTGATGATGACCCTACTAGTTTTTCTTATGGTATGATTATCACTCATATTCTAGAAGCCCATGAAATCTCTATTTCCAATTACCCCTTTGTCTCTATCAACAAATATTACAACTTTATATCTTTTTCCAGTATGGGGTATATGTGTGTTAAGGATACCTAGGGGAAGAAGCAGGAAGGAGAACTCAAGACTATTAAGAATGAATCGAAGGCCAGAGCTTATGGTTCCCATCTAGGTATGAGTGATCCCGAACTTATGGATAAATTGACTGTCGTTAACAACAAAATGACCATCATCAAGGACCCTCTTGCTTCAACTCAATAAACCATTGGGGATATTCATGCTATCTCCAAGGAGACAGGGTCCGATGTATCAAAGATAAGGGTCAAGATTCTCAAGTTAGTAGAAAATGCAGTCAAAGCCTTAAAGGAGGTGCATGACATGATCGGTGTGGTGTTTGTTTAAGTGAATGCTAGGTTTGATAAGCTAAAGGAGGTTATTTGAAACACTCTCACTTACTTAATGCGTATCTAGTTGTAAATAGGTGGATGGTTCACGCAATTGTTTTGTTGCTTTGGACCGGTTCACTAGTCATGGATTTTTTTTGCTTTTGTTGAACTCTTACTAACTTTGCATGCCAATCACTGAGCTTTTGATTGTCTAGTCTGCTTTCAATACTTTTGTATACAATATTTTGTTGTTTTTCTTTTTGTCCATATTACCTTTTTGCTGAGTCCAAAAGGGCGAGAAATGAGTTTACAGTGCGGGTAGAATTTTTTTGTGACTGTCTTGTTGATGGGGAGTCGTTTGTGACTATCCTATTGAGGGGGAGTCGACTGCGAGTACTATTTTGCTGAGGCTATTAGAATGGAGTCTTGCTGAGAGGACCCAACTAAGGAGACGACTAGAACATGTAAGTAAACTAATATTATATGTTATTTTGTCATTATCAAAAAGGAGGAGATTGTCAGATGTAGATTTCAATGATTAAAAATAACATACTATTATGTACAGGATCACGAGAGATGTAAAGAAGGATGCGAGCAAATCTATCAATGATTTACGGACGAAGACAATACAGGAAAGAGTAAAAGAATTAAGGCAAAGATCTGTCAATGGAAGCAAGAAAGGAAGGTTCAAGACTAAAGCAATACAACAATCAGGATAATTGGTATAAAGAAGGAAGGACCAAGATTCACGGAGATCTGAACTAAAATTACGCCTACCCTCATTTCTGAAAAATGTGTCGAAAAAGAAGGCTATCAACCCATGGATCAAAGAACAAGTTAAGGACCAACTATAGTAGAACCTACTTCGAAGAAGAAAAGACCGACAGTCATGGACCATCTATAGAAGTTCTGTACTTATTCTTGGAATGAATAATAACAGATTCAATTCCAAGGATCAATTCCCTTGGGATCGCAAATCTCTCACCGGTCTGCCAAAGATACTTCCAGCCAAGCTCAAGTATATAATAAAGTCTATCATGGAAGAATAATACACTTTGATTAAACACTATCAATCTTTTTGTTCTAATTCAAATAAGAATTGTAGTCTATTCCAGATCTAGTGTGTAACTAAGGAGAGAAGAAAGAGAGAAAAATCATTGGTAAGGTATTGTATCGAGAAACGAGGAAAGAATTAATATTGTGATGAAGATATTGGTGTATAATAACACCAACCTACCTGTATCGAGAAACTTTAAATACTTGAAAGAGAATATCCTTGCAACCCCAGAGGACTGGATGTAGGATTCACACTGAATCTGAACCCGTATAAAAATCTAAGTGTCTTTAATTCCTGCATTTTACTTCTTCTTTCATTTAGATTCTTCCTTTATTTTTAGTTGACTAACTGGTAAATTAGTTGTTACGACCCAAAATCCACTAGTCGTGATGGAACCTAACCCAACCCGCTAGGTAAGCCAACTAATAACTATCCAATTTCAATAATATTAAAAGACGATTAAATAATGAAGTTATCTGAATCTTATTGCTTTTCCAAGGATTGGTAATACAAATCACGAGCTTCTAAGAATAGAATTTACAATGCTGATATGAAGTAAATACATCTTCTATTTGAAAAATACATAAACATAGTTTTCATAAATCTACGACTACCATGACCAAGAGACAGGTACAACTAAAACGCATGTGCATCCTTAAATCTAGCAACCATCAAACACAACAAGAACAACGCCAACATCGGCACGCAATGTGTAGAAATATTGTATCATTACAGTCAACCTCATGTACTGTGGTAAGTAACAAACCTAACCTTAGGTTGAAAGTAGTGACGATCTGGAACAAAGGTCAGGTCTAATACCAATAGCCAACATTAGTTCATGATAACGTAAAGCACATAATAAAAGAAATAACTCAAAATTCAAAATGCTCAGCTGTTTCATAATTTTCGAAAATAGTTCCGCTTTTCAAGTATAGCAGTGAAAACCCAAATCCTTTGCCGAAATCGTCAAAAATATGAGTAAGTTTGAAACTAAATTTTTTCCCAAAAAACTTTCATCAGGTAAATGTTTCATTTCCAGATAGCATGACAAAATATATCTCAATGCCTACATGTCAAGATAGAAGTAAAATCATGAATGTCACCAAAACTGGGTAGCAAAAGAAAATGCATCTTTATGCATGTATCTCAAGTACGCATGTCAAATGCAATGCCTTTTAGTAGTGAACTCTTGTACTCACACTCTCAGAGTACTCAACCTCATTGGCTCACATTATCTCTTACCGTGCTCAATACTTGGCACACTCAATCACGCAGCATTGTACAATACCCGTTGCAGCATGCAACTTAATCCTC
>MU697224.1:5978-35438 GCA_026770625.1 Nicotiana glauca | reverse complement strand
ATTTTATAAAATTGAGAGATTAAACTAACAATTAAACTAATTAAAGTCTAAAACTATTTTAATAACGATTTTGTAGCAATTTTCAATTAAAGCAGTAAAATGCTAAAATGAACTATTTTTGTAATTTTCTTTAAATTGTTAAAATGAATTAATGCATATTTTTATATTTTTAACATGAGTTATTATGCAACCAATTAATACGAAAAATGCAACGAAATTATTAAAAATTGCAAAATTATTTAATTTGAAACTTTTGGAATAATTTGCTTAGGGTAAAAATCACGTGCTTACAGTGGTGTCCAAGCCAGCTTGACCGCTCTTCAACTATTCCATCAGGTACCTCCTATCTCCAACCACCACCAGCAGTACCAAGTAATTCTACCAATCAAGACTTAAACATGTGAGAATAAATCACTTAATATTTTTCTATACAGACCATCACATATATTATAACTAACAACCAAATGGAATATACTACAAAGTTAATGCATATAACTCCATAATGGACTGACCCTTAGTAAATTTCTCCAATGAGTGAAAGCAAATGATAGAAAATCATTCAGATAAAATAGTTTTTATTATGATAAAGATGGACGTTTTTAAATGTATCGTAGTAAGATGTGGAGCATCCACTAGGAAGCTGTACGAATTCCATAGTGAAGGAATATTAGGAAAGGGACACTGCTCACCACTGTAATATCAATAGTATTTTCTTATAACTTAAATTTAAAAAAGATCTCTCTTTCATCTCTCTCGGTGCATGTTAACCTGGCCTAGCTAACGTGCACTTGACAACTATGGGAGGGACAGGCAGACCCAAAAAGAACCAAACGAAGACTCAAGTTAGTGACCAATGATCATCTGAAACTAGGAATGTAGTTTTGGAATTGTTTGTATACCCAAAAGGGATAAGGATTGAAGAACCATCTGGAAATTGCACGCCGAAGACCATGCAGACTGAGCTGAGCAGGGTGGAAGAAAACCAAGCTCAGAACAAAGGCAAGTCGAAGGAAGCAAAAGCCATGCTTGTATCTACTCAAGCTGTAGGTAGCAGATCTGTAAGCGGACAAGTTCAATCTCAAGGGAAAAAGCTGATTAACAATGGAACAGTACCATGCAACTCAGGTACTGTAGATAGAGGGCAGATTGAGGAGAAATTAGAGGGTAATAAGACTCAAACGTGGGCAAATATGGTAGGGGGCAGTAACCTTGCAAGGAAAGGTATGAATCTGTAATTTCTTGCTCCAATCATTCAAAATAGGAAGAAGATTGTTCAACTTGACTTAGAAGATGTAGAACAGGAAAATGAGAAATGGAAATCCGCGATTGTGATGTATGTGATTGGAGATTCACCTACTATTGGGGCAATGGAAAGATTCCTGAGCTCAATAGGTAAATATATAGCTAAACCACATATTTATTATCACAATGATGATTATTTTGTGGTTAGGTTTAGCAACGGGGAAGAAAGAGACCATGTGCTATTTTCTGGGCCTCACACTGTGAATGATCGACCAATAATCATGAAGGCATGGACTGATGATTTCAATTTACATGATGAAATACTTAAAACATTCCCTTATGGGTCAGATTTCCAAACCTACCCCTTAATTGTTGGAGTATGAAAGCACTAAGTAAATTAGGAAGTGCTTTGGGAAACCCTGTGTATGCGGATGAGTGTAAAATTAGGACTGCTAGAATCTCGTATGCAAGGATGCCGATAGAAACGGATGTAACAAAACCTTTGCCAAGATCTGTGAAATTACAGGACCCAAAAGGTAGAGTCATTCAATAGGAGATCACATATGACTGGGAGCCTATCTATTGTACCAAATGCCTGAAAATTGGACATGATTGTTCTGAGATCAAAGGCCCACAGCAACAGAGAATTCCATATCAGAGGGAGACAAATAAAGTCAAACAAGTTTGGCTTAGAACTGATAGAGCTGGAGCACTGGATACCAAACAGGAGGTTGAACTGCAGGGAAAGAAGCCAATTACCCAAATGCCTGAACAAGTAAAAGGAAATGGGAATCAAGACAAGGAAGAAGGGTGGGTGACAGTACTTGGGAAGTCAGCAGCAAGAGCAGCCAAAGCAAAACAATATGAGGGTCATGGTCTGATTAGGAACAATGGCTTTCAACCCTTGGAGAAAAGTACAGTAAATACGAGCCTAACACTAGTAGTATGCAGATGAGGAGTAGGGAGATGCAAGTATGGGATCAAGACACTCCATTCATACCAATATGAGTGTGATCACATGGAATGTTAGGGGAATAAATAAGGCATATAAGCAGAAGGAGATAAAGAGTTCATAAAAGAGAATAAAAAAGCAGTAATAGCTTTAATAAAGCATAGAATAAAGGAACATAAAATTGTAGAAGTAATGGGAAGGATTGCACCTAGGTGAAAGTGGGTATCTAACTTTAGCAATAATAGCAAGAGCAGAATTTGGGTGATCTGGGATCCTAGGATCTATATTTTCAGGCCCTTGGAAGTAGATGAACAAATAATACATGGGCAAATCAGCATAGTCTCTAACCTATTCACAATTGGATTTACATCTATCTATGGACTCCATACCATTAATGACAGGCTGCAGCTATGGAGCAAACTGAGGTTGATACAAAGTACACAATAGTGGCCTTGTCTAGCCATGGGTGACTACAATGCTGTGTTACATGAATAGGATAGACAATATGGATCAATAGTACAAGACATGGAGATAAAAGACTTCAAGGAGTTCCTACAGGATACTGGTATGAATGAGCTTCAAACTGTGGGAAGAGGATACACATGGACCAATAATCACACATATAGCAGGATTAATAGAGGGTTGGTTAATGCTAACTGGATGTTAACAATGCCAAGCTTGAGAATACATGTGTTGGAACCATCTGTGTCTGACCATTAACCACTCAAGCTGATGATAACACTTATACAAAGGAAGAAGAACAATCCATTTAGATTTTTCAATTGTATAGCTGATGATCCTCACTTTATACAGTCAGTTGAACAAGTATGGAATGAGGAAGGAACTCAAGGATTGATGCACCAGGTATGAAACAAACTAAAAAGGGTTAAGGAGAGCATGAAAGGGATAAACACTCAACATTATCAGGGTGTAGAGAACAAAATCAAAAGGTCAAGGGAAGAGCTAAAAGAAGTCCAAAAGGAGATGAGTAACAGATTACAACAACCTGACCTAAATGAAAAGGAGAAAGGCCTTAAAGAACAACTGGAAAAATGGACATTGATAGAATAAAGCATATACAAGCAAAGATCTAAAGTACAATGGCTGAAATTGGGAGATTCCAACTCTACATATTTCTTTGCCCAAATGAAGAACATGAGCAACTTGAATGGAATCCAAACTCTAACAAACGAAATGGGGGTTCACCTTTGGTTAGAAAAAGACATAGAGGCAGAAATAATGGGTTTCTACAAGAAACTGTTGGTATCTAGAGCAGACTCTATACCAGCTATTAATCCCAATGTCATGAGGATGGGAGCAACACTTAGTAGGGACCAACAGTTACATTTGATTTAACCAGTGACAAAGGAGGAAGTGTGGCTAGCTTTGAAGGACATTAGTGATCTAAAAGCACCTGGTTATGATGGATTTAATGCAGTGTTCTTCAAGAACGCATGGAAAATCATAGGAGAGTATGTGACAAAGGCTGTCCTAGAGTTTTTTGAAACATCTCAAATGTACAAGCCCATCAACTGTTCAACAATTACTTTGATACCTAAAGTAAGGAATACTGCCAACATTAAAGGGTTCAGACCAATTTCCTACTGCACTACTTTGTATAAAGTAATCTCTAAAATACTCACCAAGAGGCTACAAAAGGTGATGGATGTATTAATTGACAAATCTCAATCAGCTTTTGTTCCTGGCAGAGTCATAACAGATAAAATTATCCTCAGACATAAATTAGTTAAAGGATATGGAAGGAGAGGGGTGTCACCAAGGTGCATGCTGAAACTAAATATGCAAAAAGCATATGATTCGATTGAATGGAGCTTTATGGAACAAGTACTAAATGCAATGGCCTTCCCAGAACAATTTGTGAAATGGATTATATGTTGTATGCAAAGTGTGAATTACTCTATCTTAATCAATGGATCACTTTCCCAACCATTTGAAGCTAGGAAGGGTTTGAGGCAAGGGAATCCATTATCCCCCTATCTATTTGTGATTGCTATGGAATACCTGACAAGGAATCTCAAAACACTGAACCAAACCCCAGATTTTAATTATCATCCCAAATGTGAGAAGCTACAAATTGTGCAACTTGGCTTTGCAGATGACCTCCTTCTTTTTTGTAGGGGTGACATAGAATCCATTAAGCTATTGTACAACTGCTTTATGGAATTCTCTAAAGCTTCAGGATTAGAGATCAATAAATAGAAGAGTTCTATCTACTTTGGAGGAGTACCTCAAGAGATGCAGGAAGAGATCCTAGAGTTTCTGGGAATCCAAAGAGGTAAGATGCCAGTCAGATACTTGGGAGTTCCCTTAAGCTCTAAAAGAATATCAGTAGCCCAATGTCATCGACTAATTGACAAGATCACTGGTAGAATAACCTCATGGACAACTAAATTCCTCTCATATGCTGGAAGGATTCAGTTGATTAAAAGTGTCTTCTTCTCCATCCAAACATTCTGGGCACAAATATTTGTGCTTCCAAAGAAGATCACTAAGTTACTTGAAGCAATTTGCAGAAGTTTCCTGTGGACTGGTGAGGGAAATATATCCAGGAAGGCTTTGCTTCCATGGGAGAAGGTGTATATGCCAAAGTCAGCAGGGGGTTCAATATCATCAGTATAACATTGTGGAACAAGGCTGCTATATGTAAACAGTTTTGGAACTTATGCAAAGAGAAGAATAAGCTTTGAATTCAATGGCTACACAGCTATTACATCCGAGATAGGAGTATATGGGGAATACAATTGAAACAAACATCATGGATGATGAACAAGATTTTGAAAGCAAAGAAGACCTTTGAAGAAGCAGGTTTTACATTTGAAGATATTAGAAGAATGAGCAAGTGTTCAATCAAGCAAATATACCATAAGTTGCGAGGAAGCTTCAACAAAGTGAGCTGGAGGAGAGTCGTATGTAGAAATGTTGGATGTCCAAGGTGGATATTCACTTTAACAATGGCAGCACATAGTAAGCTATATACCAAAGATAGGTTAAGTAAATGGGGAATGCAAGTTGACCTTAAGTGTGTACTGTGTACAGAAGAGCCTGAAACTATTCAACACCTTTTATTTGGGTGTTCCTATGCAGCTAAAATGTAGGAAAATCTGCTGCAATGGCAAGGTATTAAGAGAGTTGTATATGGATGGAATGAGGAGTTAGCATGGTCTGAAGACTAGTTGAAGAGACAAAATGCAAACACTGAGTTGTATAAGATGACACTGACAGCATGCGTATATCATGTATGGCAGAAAAGAAATGCCAGGATATTCAAAGAGAAGACCAGGAAATGGGAGATACTGGACAAACGTATTATACAGGAGCTACACTGTCGAAGTAACAAACGAGTAGAGAAAGCATTATGTAGATTAGACTGGTATTCAATGTAACTAGTTCAAAGATAAAACTATAGGAAGGTAGTAAAGGAAGGAAGTAGTACAAAATGGTTAGGATATTTGTAAAGGGTTATTGATTTGCTTGTAAATGTGTTCCCGGGTAAATGAAAGTTGCTAATTACCAAAAAAAAAAAAAATTAGTATTTTCTTAAATTAGAATTATTAAAAATAAAAAAACAGTGCAAATGCTTGCTCATAAATGATAAAACCGGAGAAAACAACATAGGTGGGCCGTGGGCATAACCCGAGGCCCAAAAGCGCGAAAAGTCTATTTCAGGTCTCAAAATTTGGCGCAAAAACCAAAATAATTCCCCCAAATATCTCTATAATTTCATTTGCAAATCCCTCCAATTCATATTTCAAATATACGATCCCTCAAAAATTTCCCTCAATTCACCTTTGAATGGCAGATTTCGAACCTCCGTCTTTCTCTCTAGGGCTTGATTTCGATATTGATTCAGAGCCCCGGCCCACTGTATTACCGACAATCCAAGAAGCTGATGATATTGAAACCCCCACAATTGCTGCGGACACGGAAGATTCAGATCCACCTAGATCTCTCAAACGCCTCCGGCGTGGGCTCATTTCCAAATCCGAACCGGCGACCCTAAAAAGAAAGCTAGGAGATGCTTGGTGTAGTGTGGACGATGATATTGAAGATTTCTCTTCTCAGGATGATGAGCCCAAGGGTAAAATACTCCACCTTTTTTAGGGTTTTGTCTTTAGCTAGCTTTTTACCTTTTGGTGTTTTATTTCCTTAATTTACTTGTGTTTCCGTTACAACTCCGTCAATTTGAGCTACACAAGATATAGAGGTTGATTTTGGGGTAGTCTATTAGTAGCGAAAAGGCTCTTTTTTCATTTATTAACTGGGACTTGTAAATATGTTAAGCTTGAATATCATATTTCTATTTTCTGTATCACCAGAACAAAGTTGAATGATGAGGCTTAATTTTGTTCTTGAAAAGTTATGAAGTAGCTTAGAAGGCAAAGGTGGATCCATGATTTTAAGTTTAAGAGTTCTGAATTTAGGTTCCGGATAGATTATTTATACATATTTAGTGGATTCTTAATAAAAATATCTGTGCCAAATCTACTGGGTTATGTCAGAACCCCAGCTTCTACATTAGATTCGCCCCTATTGGGCAGTTGAGGGAAATGGATGAATGTAAGACCCTTGTATTTCTATAATGTGCTATTGTGAAAACAAGATTCCGAGTTTAAGCTTGCTTTAGAAATCAAAACTTGCACTAGAAGTTTTGTTAAGATCCTTTTACAATCCAAATGTATCGGTCTGTATGTGCAACACTATTATAATTGAATGTGCTAAAAAAAGTGGGATAAACCAAAATCACTTGGATGGAAGTTATTTAAAACTAATACATGCGAGATTGGAACAATACATAATGAAAGTAACCCTATATACTAACAAATTAGTTGGGGTTAGGTATTAATTGTTGTTTAAGGCCTTAAGCCTTGGTGGACATAATTACTTGGTACTTGCATTGTTGGGAGGTAGCAGGTACCTGGTGGAATTAGTCAAGGTATGTGCAAGCTGGTTCGGACACCATTGTTATAAAAAAGTAATTGTTGTTGCACAAATGTTAGGAGTCTCTTTGGTGAGTTAGAGACTGCATATCATTGAGGGTTAAGTGTGCAAATTTTTTTCTTTTATGGTGGTTTTTGGTCCAACTTGTATGCATCTCAACTATTCAGTCAGAATACTTGCAGCCTCACACCAATAGAGAGAATATGATACTTGGTCCCACAAGGATGATATAGACATGGAGAAGCTACCTTATTATTTTTGTCTACCTAATTTGCTTTTGTCTATGTTGGGATTTAAACTCTGTTTCCCATGGTTTTCATTCCCTTGGGTGCACGGAGAATTTATAATTTGTTTTAAAAGACAAATTATTTAGTATTGGAATGAATTCAGTCCTAGCATAATGAAATGGATATCAAAGATTCATATAGTTGAGCTTAACCAGTTTGCAGTTGAGTTTTTTGCACAAGGAAAATGTGTGGTCATTGGACTTACTATGTACTAGAATCAAAATTTGTGTGTATTGGTGGACATTCTGTTGAGCTGTATGATCTGAAAGATGCGCCATCCTTGTTATCTTCTTACTAGGAATATTGGTTGTTTGTGATAATAGTCTGTGTATTGAAGTAAAGCTATGTAGTAGCAAGATCTCCAGGTCTGTCAGACTGCAGATAAACGTTTCTGCAATTTGTTATAAATCTGTATGAAAATTTATTAATAACCCTCATGTATTTTTAATATTGTTCGCATCAGATCATCCAAAGAAGTACAGTTCTGTGTGTAGCAGTTCCAAAATCCCGTTACAGGGGCGAAGGGTATTATCCTCGCAATCTGCAAGCAGATGCACAGGAAGGAAGAATGAGGTTTCAAATGTTTCTTCCATTTCCCAGAGTATGGAAACTAGCACTAGCAATTTCGTCTTCCCAGAGCTAACTGTTAGTCCACTGAGAAGGTTCCAGTTGATTGACTCTGATTCTGATGAGCCTTCTAAAAGTGAAGTCATGGAAAAAGAATCAGAACATGTAAATTCTCCTTTGAACGGTAATCCACACAATACTGGTGCAGTTACAAGTTGCCAGAGAAATGCAGGACTTTCTGCTGGAAAGTTAAAGACTAGAGATCTGTGGGAAGACTTCTGTTCAGATAAGACCTTTAATATTTCTACACCTGCTCTTGATGAGGTTTGTGAAGAATATTTCAAATCAGTAAAACATGGAAAAAACACGCAGACTATTAACAGTGGTTTAACTGAAAGTAGCGTGCGACCTCAGGGGCCCCTTCTCCCTGCTCACTGTTACTTTTTCCATAAAGATCCAAGAATCCAGAAGCTAGTTCGTGATCGTTTGCCTAACTTTTTTCCTTTGGGTGCTGAGAACATTCCTGGACAAAAGCAAGATGATGCGTCAGTTATAGATTACATGTAACACATTTGCTTCTTGCTTCTGTGTTAGTTTTTTTGTCATGAATTATATGACTTATTCCAAAGATCTATGTGCATGTTGTCTTCAGGGGCCAATTTTGTCACGAAGGAGGCTCTAAAAAGACTTCTAAGAATGGCGCTGTTGCCACAAACTGTAGAAAGAGCAGAAAGAATGTGAAACAACCAAATTCTGTGGAGGAATCACAAGGATCCGAGAGATGGGTGAACCCTAAAAGCTCTGCTGGGATTCCAAAAGATGCCGGCAGAAGAAGGGTCCAGGCAGTTGGCAAATCAGCGGGTCATTGGTACACAACTGGAGATGGAAAGAAAGTAAGTTGATATTTGATTCTATTGTTAAAAGCAGGTCATAGATGTATTTGTTGAATTTTTTTGTGTTAAATAGTCATTGACGATCTTAACAAATTCAAGAAGATGTACTTATAGATGTTGGTTGCTGCTGAAATTTGGGTAGAGTTTGTACTAGATTAGTATGCTTGATGTCTATCCATGGTTGGGATATGGATGTCAGTGGGTAAATCACTAAATTTTATCCCATTCTCCTGCAACTTGGAATACTTGTTAGACATTTGTGTGTTTGTGTAGTTTCATGGAATCTCCTTGTTCTTTTAGGATTGATTCATGACATTCATCAAATCTCTTTGGTGTTATCGTAGAGTTGATTCATGACATTCTATTTTCTGTACATTAATCAAAGAGTTGATCTTCTGCTCTTTATCAGGTTTATGTCGCGAAAAATGGGCAGGAGTTTTCTGGTCAAAGTGCATATAGATGTTACAGAAAGGTAAATGTTTCTCTATTTTCTTCATTGCTACAGTTAGTAATGGATGTGAACACTGAACTCTTGTTCTCTTTTTATGTCAACGACTTTTTGGCTTGATATGTTTTGATTGATAAAGTCTGTATTTCTGTGCTTGCTTATCATGTGATTACCTGTAACCAAATTAGCCCGGTCATCTTTAATCACATGTAGAGGTGGCAAAATAGTTCAAAGAAAACAGTTAACCACCCATGTTATTTACTAAAAAATGTGTTGGATAATAAATTTTTTAAAAACGGATCAAATATGGATAAGAGCCATATTATCCATTTAGAAAATGGATAACCAATGAGTAACCAATGGGTCTAACTTTTATATTTGTAAAGCCTCAAATTGGGGATTCCTCAAGGGGGACTAAGAATTCTCCCAAAAGTTGTCATATACAAGAAGTCATGGATAATATGGGTTAACCCTTTTTTTATTCGTATTAAATATGGGTTAGGTCGGATAATTGATCTGTTTTTCCGTTATCCGCTTTCGACCCGAATCAGATCTGACCCGACCCGCCCATTTGCCACTCCTAATCACATGAAGTACTCTTTCTGGGGATTGGCTTGCCTACCGATTGATTTAGACTAGATATTAGTTGAAAATAGACTGTTATGGTCAACATTTTGTGGATCCTATATATACACAATCATCTGATGAAATCATATCCTGTATTTTCTCCTTTCGCAGGAGACTGGAGCTGGGTTTAAAAAGTCAACAAAGAAGACAACCGGCAAAAGGAAAGCAGCTTCAAAGAAGAAATAGAGAGCCCCCTGTAAGAAAAGAATATACACTCCTGTATTTGCCATGTTCATGTCAATATGTTCTGGAAAAAGAAATTTTGATCAACCAATGTATTGTATATGAATTTGTTTTCTATGATGACAGATAATACTCCTCTGCTCCAGTTTATATGAACCTGTTTCCTTTTTAGTCCGTTACAAAAAGAATGACCCTTTTTCTAAATTTGGTAATAATTTAGCTTAAAATTACAATTCTACCCTTAATGAGAAGCTTTTATAACCATACAAATACTCTGGTCCCTTTTTGATTTGTTTAGGACCACAAGCTTCAAAAGTTTTCAGTTTTTCTTAAATTCCGTGCCCAATCAAACATGTTCATATAAATTGGAACGGAGGGAGTACAAAGTAACTCAGTTCTTGATATTTGACAACTTATTAACTCAACCCAATGCATGATATTACTATCTTCATTTTTTTTTTCTTCCAATTATGATACAATAAATTGTACTGTTTAGGCTATTCGTACTGAAAATGATCATTCTACTACTATAGCAAAATTAATAACTCTTTGACATGAAAATTAAAACATAAATAGTAATTGTGTAAATTTAATGAGCGGGTCCATTCATTTCCTCTAAAGTGCTGCTGACACCATGTTTTGCTATGAAAAATATTTACTCGGAGTCAGTGACTGCACCAAACTACATTCATATACCTTAGCAAACAATTATTGGATGTGTTCATACAGATCGGTCAACACTTAATACATAAAAATCCTCATAAAATTGGCTAAGTTTGCAAATTGCAAAACTTAAACTATGTGCGGTTTTCTATTAGTCTCATGATCTATACAAATATAGAACATATTTTAGAGGGAGATGTTCACGCGCCAGATATCAGATATGTGACCAAAGTATCTGCCATGCTCACGCTAATATGCTGTGGAAAAAGAAATTTAGATTAACCAAAGTATTGTACATATAGTACCATAATTCTTTCTATGATGACAGCAAATACAAAAAGATTCAGTTCCAGATATTCTTACAATAAATACATTTAAATATGATAATCTGAGGCACAAAATATTTGAGTATGCAATGTTCTGCCACAGGTCTTTGGAGTTGTTAAAGACTATAAGCATCTAATCCTATCATCCTTCATTCCGTCTCTTCAAATAGAATTGGTCTAAAAAGAATAGACAAAATAAAAAGTACAAATAAGAACAAAAAGATTGTAAACTAGAAAAGAAAAACAAGCTTAAGAAAGAGTAGAGATATGCTTTTCTATAATTCAATTTTTAAAATTTGTTTTCGTCATCTTTATTTATGTTTGACTATAGTATTAAGTAGTTAAATTACATAAAAGGATAAACTTCAAGATAAAAAAACTTAAAAGTAAAATTAGTTAGTTTTGTTACATTAAGTAGAAGAGAAAACAAGGGAGAAATTTAAAAATAGCCAGATTTACCACTGGTCGTTGAAAAATAGCCAAGTTTCAAAAGTCATCGAAATTTAGCCACTTTTTATGTAAAAATAAATCTGAGCGAAAACACTGTTCAAAATCCGGAAAATACGCCCGCAAATTTTACGGGAGTTCCAGCATAAGTATGCTTGAACTCCCGCATATTTTACAGGAGTTACAGGATAACTATGTTGGAACCCGCAAATTTTACGGGAGTTCAAGCATAATTATGCTGGAACTCCCACATATTTTACGGGAGTTCCAGCAAGTATAAACGTCCAGTATAATATACTGGAGTTTGGAGCACCGGTGCTCTAGTCTCCCGTATATTATACAGGAGTTAGCAAAGTATACCGGTCCAGCATAATATGCTGGAGTTCGTACACAGATGCACCAGAACTCCCGTATATTATACGGGACCGGTCCCTGTTGTAGCAAAATAGTGGCTATTTTTCAATGACTTGGTAAATGCTAGCTATTTTTGATTGACCAGTGTGAAAACTGGCTATACCATGATATTTTGTCTGAAAACAAAGTTAACATAAGGGCCAAATTTGCCCAATTTTCCGTTACAGCTAGTTTATTATGCGAAATATGATCGAAATAAACTTTTGTAATATTTGGAGCCACAATAGAGGTATATGTTACCAATCGAAATCTCATAGAGGTTTGCGAAAAATATTCCAAAATAAAATAAAAGGGAAAGAGAAAATCAAGGAAGAAATAGGAATATACACATAAATAGCCAGTTAAATTAATTATTTAAATTTCTTAGTCGGTATACATAGATTATATATGATTATACACATATTATATATTATTGTACATCATTCGACTATTTTTAATTTAGTTGGTTTGATGGGCGGCTATTTAATCAAAATAGCATGGGCTGACCCCGTTTTTTACATTGGTAATGGATAAAAGCAGTGTTTCCAACGTAATTGAAAAATAACTACTATTTAATGTGGAGATAAATTCTAGCTAAAAATGCTCTTAACTAAAATATGGAAAAAATCAGCATAATATGTTGGATTCTAGAAGTCATACATATACAATTTTAGTATATTATATTAGAATTCCACCACATTATGAGTTTCATAAGTAAAATAATCGGATTCCAACATATTATGCCGGAATATTTTCGGATTATAACTAAAGGTATTTTGGTTCAAATTTTATTTTCGCATGAAAAGTGACTAAATTTCGATTAGTTTTGATATTGTGGATAACTTTTAGTTAGCAATTGTAAATCAAGCTAATTCCAAATTTCTCCCGGCTATTTGCGTTAATGGGCTTAGGCTATATGCCACTTGAAGGGACTTTTTCTTTTTGAAAACTTACACAAATGTCTCAAATAAATTTTAATTTATCAACCTCTAGCCATTAGTCATACATTTACCAAAACTAGCCAAGTACATATAAAAATTGAAAACCAAATAAATAAGTTTCTTTCTCTCAAAGAATCACATGCAAAAATCACCTTTCATATTTTTAAGCGTGATTAGCAACATTAGATGCAAGACGGAAAGGAAATTTCATGGATGATGTAGCAAATAAGGTGATGAAATACAAAAAAAAAAATATTCCAAAAAGTTAAGCAACTTTTTCGATGGGTATAGTGGAAATTCATTGAAAACATATAGATAAGTCAATATACAAAATTTGAGGAAGATTGGAGGTGATTTGGACCGGTTTTGTATCAAAGTTCGTAATTAAATCGAGTTCAAAAAATACTTCGGCGACACATGTATCACGCATGTATTTCACACACAGGTATACATGGATAACCATGTGATACATAATTGATACAAATATGATATACAAATGATACATATTTTTTTTTCATGTTCAGTTTTTACTTCAAATTTTTAATTCATACTACCTCAAAACTTCGCCAAACCATCCCAAAACTGAGATTTAAGCTTCTTAAGATGTACCGAATCTATTTTAATAACGCCCACTCAAAAGAAAACAAAAATTTGATATTTTTTTTGCTACAAATAGCTAATTGGCTAATATTATTAATTTGGCTAATATTAGTAATATTTTATGAATTAAATAATTTTTATAATAAGCTACTTATAAATGGACATAGCTGGTAGTTTCCAATTCTTTTTCTTTCAAAACAAAACAACCCAATAGCCCATAAAGGCCAACTAGCAACCCATAAAACCCGCGAAAAGAACTGACCGGATCCCTGAGACCTTTTATTTAAACATTCTTTCTAAAATCCAAAACACAAACAAATTTCCTAAAGTGTCGTTGAGATTATATAACAGAGCATAACAAAGCCTAGGGCTTTTCTCTTTTAACAGTCAATCAACATGACAAGTAAGTCTTTTCAAATTCATATGATGTTATCTTGTTGTGATCAGATTCTATTCAGGATGTAATAAACTAAGATTATTTATAGTAATTGAGATGAAATGGAAGAAATGGAGCTTTTATTGATCAATGGAACAATTGGTTTACATCAAATGGAATTACAACAAGATCTAGCTAATAACTCCATGAATATAACCAGTGAATTAAGAAGGGAAAAGGAGGTTAGGATCGTGAGAGAGAAGATATAAAAGAGATAGAAGAGAGAAATGAAGTTGTTAGAGAGTAACTGATTTACCAGAAATTGATTGCTGCTCCTCTCTTCAATCTGTGTATTTATTGGTTGTTATTGTTGGTTGGGTTGGTACAAGTGGGCCACCGAATCTATTATTAACTTGGGCCCAATGTCCACTCATTCATATTGGCCCATAGAACTTAGCCCATAGAAGCTTCTACACTCAATATAGCAATACCCTATGTTATACTTTCCTAATTCCACCTCCAGTCGTTACAATACCTTCCCCTTCAAAGAATGACCTTGTCCTCAAGGTCTTTGCTGAGCCACAAACTCTGGAAATCGACCTTTAATGTAACCGCAATCTTCCCATGTAGCTTCTTCTTCACTCAAATTAGGCCAGTGAATCAAGACTTTCACACGAACCCCATTATCCACTTTAGTCATTCGTCGCTGCAAAATAGCCATAGGCTGAATCAAGACTCGACCTGTACTGTCACAAATCGGAGGTTCTGGCTGAGGATCGATAGCTGGTCCAACCCTTTTCTTCAACTGAGAGATGTGGAAGACTGGATGTAGCTGGGAATCTACTAGCAACTCCAAACGGTAAGCCACTGAACCCACTCTCTATAAGACCTTATAGGGTCCATAATAGCGAGCACACAACTTCACATTCCTACGTACAACGATAAAAGCCTGTCGTTAAGGTTGTAACTTAAGATAAACCAAATCTCCAACCTCAAAGGCTCTCTCAGTTCTGAGTTGATCTTCATAAAACTTCATTCTTGACTGAGCTTGAGTCAAATTGTCTTTGAGTGTCTGTAATAAATTTTCTCTTTGTGCTAAGCATACTCCGCCTGGATGTCGACCAATGTTAGGCAAGGAGCCTAATGGTAACTGAGTAGAGGGATAACCATATAGGACCGGAAAAGGAGTAGTTTTTAGTGAGCTATGGTAGTTGGTGTTGTACCACAATTCTGCTAAATGGAGCCCTTTAGCCCATTCTTTAGGATTGTTGAAAACCATAGCCCTCAAATAGGTCTCCATGCATTTGTTGAGCCTCTCAGTTTGACCATCTGATTGAGGATGGTAAGCTGAGATCATATTGAGTTTAGTACCCAAGGTCCTGAAGAGATGCTGCCAGAATTGGCTAGTGACAATAGCATCTCTATCATATACAGTACTCTCGGGAAGCCCATGTAGTCTATAAATCTCCTTAAGAAATACATCTTGAGCTATGAATGGATGCGTAAGAGGTAAGAAATGCGCATATTTGGT
Source organism: Nicotiana glauca (assembly GCA_026770625.1). Lineage (NCBI taxonomy): Eukaryota > Viridiplantae > Streptophyta > Magnoliopsida > Solanales > Solanaceae > Nicotiana > Nicotiana glauca. The sequence continues at coordinate 20,003 of MU697224.1, read as the reverse complement.
TAATCTTTCAACCACTACCAAGACTGCTTTTTTATGGCCCGACTGAGGTAACCCTTCTACAAAATCCAGGGAAATGTCTTCCCAGGCTTGATTGGGTATGGGTACGGGCTGTAGTAATCCTGGAGGATGAACTTGTTCTAACTTCTCCCTTTGACACACATCACAGTCACTAACCCATTTACATATTTCTGTCTTCATGTTAGGCCAGTAGAATATATATTGCACTCTTCTGTAGGTCCTTGTTGCCTTGAATGACCACCTAATGGTGATTGGTGTAGTGCTTCTAGTATCTTATGTCTTAACTCAGTACTCTTCCCAATATAGATCTTCTGTTTATACATGATAATTCCCCGGTGTAATGAATAGTCTACATTACTATCAGGGGCAATTCACTCAAAAGTTGTAAGGACACAAGATCAGTTTCATAGCTTAGGCTCACTTCTTGTAACCAAGTAGCTTGAGTTGTAGACATAGCCAGTAGGGTGCTTTCTTTATCTTGTCTCCTTGAAAGAGCATCTGCTACTCTGTACTCTATCCCCTTCTTATATTGCACTTCATAATCTAACCCCATTAGCTTGGTTAGACCTTTCTGTTGCAATGTTGTAGTCACTTTTGTTCTAAGAGATATTTCAAACTCTGATGATCTGTCTTGACAATAAAATGTCCTCCTTGGAGATAATGTCTCCATTTGTCCACTGCAGCTAACACTGCCATATACTCCTCCTCATATGTAGAGAGACCCATGTTTTTGGGAGCTAAGGCCTTACTGAAATAGGCTATAGGTCTGCCCTCTTGCATCAACACAGCACTCATGCAAGTGGAGCAGGCATTTGTCTCCATAAGGAATGGCTTGGTGAAATCAGCTAAGGCCAATACTGGTACTGATGCCATAACTTCTTTAAATTGCTGAAAAGCCACTTCTGCTTCTGCATTCCATTGGAATGAGTTCTTCTTCAATAGATTAGTCAGTGGTCTACTAATGATACCATAGGATTTGACAAACCTCCTGTAGTAACCAGTAAGCCCTAGGAAACCCCTGAGAGCTTTCACATCTTTGGGACAGGCCAGGACACCATGGCTTCAATCTTAGAAGGGTCAGTTGATAACCCCTTCCAGATATTATGTGCCCCAAGTATTCAACCTTGTCTTGTCCAAAAGATTTGGACAGCTTGACATACAACTGTTCTTTCTGTAAGACTTCCATTACTTTTCTGAGATGTAAGGCATGAGTTTCCACAGAAGATCTATAAACTAAAATATCATAAAAAAATAATAGCACAAATTTTCTCAAGTAAGGCTTGAAAACATTGTTCATAAGACTTTGGAAGGTAGTAGGTGCATTGGTCAAGCCAAAAGGCATGACCTTGAACTCATAATGCCATAAATGAGTTCTAAATGCAGTTTTGAAAATATCACCCTTCCCCATTCTTATTTGATGGTAACCATACCTAAGGTCAATCTTAGAGTGGATACAAGATCCTTTAAGATCATCCATTAGAACATCTACTAAAGGAATGGGAAATTTATCCTTAACAGTCATTTTGTTAAGCTCTCCATAGTCAATATAGAATCTCTAACTCCCATCCTTCTTTTTAACAAGGAGAACTGGGGATGAAAATGGTGAGTGACTTGGTTGTATAATTCCATTAGTAAGCATTTCATTAACTTGTTTCTCTATTTTATTTTTTGGAAATAGTTGTACCTGTAGGGTCTGATGCTAACTGGGTTTGTATCAGGTTTCAATGGAATGAAATGTTCATGCTCCATGCTTGGTGGTAAGGTCTTGGTTTCTACAAATACTCCTGGAAAATCCTCCAATACAGATTTGATAATGGCTATAGCATCCTTCATTTCTATAACTGTTATTATAAATAAATGTGCCCTATCACCTGCCCTTTCTTCAAAAGTTGTTTGACCCAAGAGGCTGTCATAACTTGTAATTTTCTTCTTCAGAGAACCCTTTCAAATCCACCCTTTTCCCTGACACTAACCTGCAGCTTGTACTCAATAAAGTCAAAGAGTACTAGATTGTGTTTTCTCATCCAATCTCCACCTAACACCATATCAAAACCACCAATATCCAACAATCTGAGTTTGTGCTCAAACTCAATGCCATGTATCTTCCACTTAAACTGAGCTCATCAAATGACTCCCATTAGCAGTTGTTACCCTCGTAGGAGCATCCTCTTGGATTGCAAAACCTAGCTGCTTAGCAGTGCTACTAGCAATAAAATTCTGGGTACTACCACTGTCAGCTAGTATAATCAGTCCGTGCTTCCCATACATCCCTTTTAGTTTGATAGTGTTAAAAGTAATAGTGCCAGATAGCGCATTCAAACTAATTGCTTCATCAATTACTTCTTTAGGAACCTCCAGTGTTCTCTTCCACTCTATGTTTTTCTTCTACTTCTTCCTGTTTAGTTATCCCATATAATGCATTCAACAGTCTATCCTTGCATTTGTGACCCAGGAAGTACTTTTGTCCACACCTATAGCATTCTCCTCTAGCTTTTCTAGCTTCAAACAATTTATTCCCTGAGATGGCAGAGTTAGTATTGGCTTCCTTCGGGGTAAAATTAGAAGCTCTACTCCCTGAAGTACCAGGAGTCATACTATACTGACTAGTGCCCCTTCACACACTTCCTTTATTCTTTCTGCTTACTGCTTCCAGTAACTCTTCTTTATGTCTAGCTTTCTCAACTGCTTGGCTTAAAGAAAAGGGATCCAACATCTTAACTGTGTGTCGAATTTCTTCTTTAAGCCCTTCAATGAAGAACCCTCAAAAGAACTCTTCAGGGATGGTAGGATGCTTAATCAATACCCAAGTCTTTAGGTCTTCAAGTTTTTCTAAGTATTCAGTAACACTCCCCACTTGTTCAATTCTCTTAAATCTTCCTAACAAATTGAGATTACTATTATTTGAATCATTGAATCTTTTGCAGATTTCCTCCACAAAATCTGGCCATCTCACCATACCTCTACTCACTTTGTATGAAAAGTACCATGACTCAGCCTTTCCATTTAAATGAAGAACAACAGTTTTAAGTTTATGCTGAGGATCAGAGATGTGATTATAATGGAAGTACCTTTCACATTTTCTCAACCACGACCTGGGATCACCATCTTCAAAGTATGGACAATCAACCTTTGAAGCAGAATTTATCGAGTGATATCTCCACATAGGCTGCTCGTGAGGCTCCACCATTCTTACCCTGCTTCCAAAACCTTCCACCTGTTGATTTCCTGGTGGTGCGCTTCCCAGAATTCCGTCCTTATTGACGAAGATTTTATCCATCATTATGTCAAACTTGTGAAGTCATTCATCCATTTTTGAGTCATTGGACTCCAGTTTTTTGTTCGTCTCTGACATGTAATTCTGTAATTAATTCGCCAATCTTTTATGTTTTCTTCTGTAGCTTTAGCTCTTGTTTCTGGTACTGTCATGGTGCCAGGACTTGCTCTGATACCAAATCTGTAATGAACTAAGATTGTTTATAGTAATTGAGATAAAATGGAGCTTTTATTGATCAATGGAACAATTGATTTACATCAAATGGAATTACAACAAGATCTAGTTAATAACTCCATGGATATAACCTGTGAATTAAGAAGAGAAAAAGAGGTTAGGATCGTAAGAGAGAAGAGAGAAAAGAATTTGTTAGAGAGTAACTGATGTACCAGAAATTGACTGTTACTCCTCTCTTCAATCTGTGCATTTATTGGTTGTTATTGTTGGTTGGGCTGGTACAAGTGGGCTACCGAATCTATTATTAATTTGGACCCAATGTCTACTCATTTATACTAGCCCATAGAAGCTTCTACACTCAATATAGCAATACCCTATCCCATACTTTCCTAATTCCACCTTCAGTCGTTATACGAGATGTTAAGTTTAGAACTTTTGAACCTACAGTTTTTTCGATTTTTCGGGTTTAGAACATATATTTGTATTTATTTAGTGTGTTCTTAACGCATATAGATAGTGTGAGAGCCGAATCTACTCGGTCGGTTGAACTATAAGTCGCCCCCACCCCCACACACACACAAACACATTGTGATTATAATCTGTAAGATTTTAAGAAGAAAATTCTGAAAATTTGCAGAGTATATGATCATTCCTTTGTACAGGTTTATATACAGTTTCCAAAGAATAAAAAAATAACAGAAGAATAAAATCTGTACACTTGTCCTAAGCCAATTGGCAAATTAATAACAACTTATATTCCCTCACATGCTATTCACGTGAGGGAAGGTTCAAGAATTAAATAAATGCAAAGGCTATTATTTAATCTATCATGTATGATCTAAGAGCTGAGCTTGTTCCACGTGTCCACTGTTATTCAACCACAAATATAATCTATCTCACTTAGATTATATCGAAGACCTTCTTGTCTGAACCAAATCTTAGACCATCTTCTTTTTCTTCACTTTGTCATCTTCACCTTCACATCCATGGTGTTTAGAAATAAGTGAGGGTTTCTTCATCCCAACATCCCTCAAGTTGGAGGGGAACGAAATGACCCCTAACTTGCTTAGAACATCTCGATGAGAAACCCCAGAAAGAAGTTTTGTGAAGATATCTGCGAGTTGACCCTTGGAGGGAACAAAATAAAGTGTGATTAAGCCTGAAAGAAATTGCTGTCGCACAAAGTGGCAGTCAATTTCCACATATTTTGTGCGTTCGTGAAAGACCGGATTCCGGGCGATGTGGATTGCTGCTTTGCTGTCAGAATGGAGGGGTATTGGTAAAGTGACTGATGCAGAGAAATCATCAAGAAGACGAACCAACCAGGTAAGCTTAGCAGTAACCCTTCGCATAGATCTATATTCTGCTTCGGCAGAAGATAAGGAAATGGAAGCTTGCTTCTTTGATTTCCATGATATAGGAGCACCGCCTAAGGTGATATAAAATCCACTGACAGATCTTCGTGAATCCTTGCAGGAGGCCCAGTCAGCATCACAAAAAGCAAGTAGAGAGAAAATCGGCTCAGAAGAGAGTAGAATTCCTTGTCCTGGATCAGAACTTAGGTACTTGAGCACTCATAGAGCAGCAGAATAGTGAGAAACACATGGTTTCTGCATATACTGACTAAGGGTAAGAACAACAAAACACAGATCTGGTCGTGAATTTGTCAAATAGTTAAGATTTCCAACCAAATGACGATAAACAATTGGATTTTGCAGGTATTGACCATCATTGGCTTGAAGCTTGAAAGAGGGATCCAAAGGAGAACTGACCTGATGCAATTGTGATACATCATATTCCTGCAGCATATCCAAGGTGAATTTTCTCCGACTCACTATGTAACCTGCTTTTTCTTTCAAAATTTCCATACCCAGGAAATAGTGAATGTTTCCCAAATTTTTTACCCTGAATTCAGTACTTAGGAAGGATTTGATCCCTTGAATTTCATCCAAATCATCACCTGTAATGAGTATGTCATCTACATAGACTGCTAGAATAGATATTAGGTTCCCTGTAAGCTTAAAGAATAAAGAATAGTCATTCAAGGAAGAGGAATATCCCTTAAAACTTAGAGCTCCAGCCAGTCTAGCATACCATTGCCTAGATGCTTGCTTTAGGCCATATAGTGATTTCTTCAAGAGGCATACATGTTTGGGACTAGGGGGATCCAAACCTGCTGGGAACTTCATGTAGACCTCTTCTTGTAGGTCTCCATGCAAGAATGCATTGTTCACATCCAGTAGTGATACAGTCCAATCCTTCTTAGCTGCAACTGTGAGAAGACACCTTATGGTTGTCATCTTAACCACTGGTGAGAAAGTCTCACCATAGTCTATGCCTTCTCTCTGAACATCCCCTCTCACCACCAATCTTGCCTTCAATCTTTCAACCTTTCCATCTGACAAATGTTTGATCTTGTATACCCATTTACAAGGTAAAACCCTCTTCCCTTTAGGTAACTCAACTACATCCCAAGTGTGGTTGTCTTCTAAAGCTTTGATCTCTGTATTCATGGCTTCTATCCATCCTGGATGTTGGCAAGCTTGTGTAAAGGTGCAATGTTCTGTTAGGGTAGAGATGGAATGTAGGACATGTTGATTATTAGGTGAGAGGGATGAGAAGTTACATTCTCTTGGCTGACAAGGGTGAGTGAAGCAGGCTGTAGCTACATCTGTGAACATGATGCTACTACAGACAAAGTCCTTTAAGTAGAGTGGTTGGGTAGTAACTCTTCCTGATCTCCTCAAAGGAATATGATCTTGAGGCATAGACATAGGTATGCTAGTATGTGAGAACTCTAGTTCAGTGGGAACTTGAGGTGAGCTAGGTGAGTGTGAGGGATGAGTAGGTGAATAAAAGGAAGGGGTTGATGGTAAAAGTGAGAAATCAACTGCTAGTTCATGTTCTGAGCATTCAGGCCGTGTCTGGTCTGGTGAGGAGGTTGAGAAGGTAGGTTCTGTATTAAAGGTGGAGTTTGGAAAAATAGGATGGTGTGCTAGGTTAATCTCTGTGAAAGGAAAATGGGATTCATGAAATCTTACGTCTCTTGACACAAAAACTTTTCTTGTTGACAAGTCCAGTAGTTTGTATGCCTTTTGTTGGAGAGGATAACCAAGCAAAACACAAGCTATTGCCCTCTCATCAAACTTCCCTTTCCCTTGAGCCAGTGTAGAAGCATAACATAAACAGCCAAAGTTTCTGAAGTAGTCATACTTGGGTTTGTGTTGAAATAGGACTTCATATGGTGTTTTTCCTTGAAGAACTCTAGAGGGTAACCTATTTAGGATATATGTAGGTGTTAGAATGGACTCTCCCCAATAGCACTTAGGTAGTCTGGATTGAAACATTAGACCTCTAGCAATTTCTAAAAGATGTCTATGTTTCCTTTCTACAATTCCATTTTGTTGAGGTGTTGCTACACAAGATAACTGATGTAAAATTCCTTCTGAAGCCAAAAAGGCTGCTTCCTGTGTCCCTCTCCCCAATTCCAGAGCATTGTCAGACCTTATCATCTTTACCTTCACATTGAACTGTCTTTCAACCATAGACAGGAAAGATTTGAGCATAGGAAATGCATTGCTCTTGGAGGATAGCAAAAATGTCCAAGTTCCTCTACTATAGTCATCCACTATAGTAAGAAAATATCTAAAACCATTATATGTATTTGACTTGTAAGGTCCTCATGTATCCATATGTATGAGATAAAAAATGTGATTAGATTTAATAGAACTGACAGGGAAAGAGTTCCTTGTCTGCCTAGCCTTAGGACAAACATCACAAACAAAATTAGAATCAGAGTCACAATGAAGGAAATCTAAGTGTTTCATTGCTGAAAATGGAAGATGTCCCAATCTTACATGCCAAAGCTTAACATCAGAAATAACATTAAGAACTACAGGACTAGAGAAAGACACAGACTCTGAAATGGAATTTCTTCCTTTTTGAATTGAAGATACATTACTACCGATCAGACTCTTAGACTTAAGACTACTAGGATCCAAAATGTAAAGACCCTCTCTAAATTCACCAAAAGCTTGTGGACTCTTCATTGAAAGGCCCTGCAATACACACCCAACAGATGTGAGTAACACATCATATTTGAACTGTATGCAAAACCTATGAACTGACAGTAAATTGTACTTGAAATCTGGAGCATGTAGGACATTATTCAGAACATGTCCTGGGAAAATGGACACACTTCCTATATGAGTAACAATTATCTTGAAAGAGTTAGGTAAATTGATATTTAAAGGTATAGGAAGTTGAGTAAGAAACAAGAAAGAATTAGAATCAAAGCACATATGTTCTGAGGCACCCGAATCAATAATCCAAGTGTCTGAATTAAAAGTTGTAAACACTGAACCTGAGTATTTTAGAATAGTACCAGCTACAGCATTAGCATTAATTCCTGAGTTTCCTGTTTGTGTGAGTTTTGCCTGCTTGTACATGTTCACCATTTCTGCTACTTGCTCCTTAGTGAGTTGGTTCCCAAAATTGTTGTTCTCAGCATTTTGTCCCTCCCTGAGTCTCATGATCCTCATGTGTCATAACTGCATTTCCTTTGATCTGATTCTGATAGATCTTCTGATTAGTGAATTCAAAATCATCTGGAAATCCAATGATTCTATAACAATCTTCTTGTGTGTGCACTATTTTTCCACAGTAGGTACATGATACATTTGGACTGTACCTCTTCTTTTGAACTTCTGCTGTGGTTTATTGAATTTCTGTCCTTGATTATTGTACTTCTGTCCCAGTATTGTTCCTCTTTGTGTTTGATTTCTATTTTTCTGAAAATTTCTACCATGTCCTGCCACCATGAAAGCTGCAAAGTCTGCTAACAATTGGGCATTAGGTTGCTTTGCATCTGCAGCTGCCATGAATGAAAGTGATTCTGAGTTGAGACTTGTATTAGCATACACTTCTCTTTTATTCTCATCCTGTAAGAGAAGTGAATAGGCAACATCTATTGCTGGCAGAGGATTCATCATGAGAATGTTTCCTCTTGCCTGTGCATAGATGTCATTTAACCCCATCAGAAATTGGATCAACCTCTGATCCTCCAGTGACTTAGCTAGTTTTGCCTTTCCTTTACAAACACACACACATGAGCAGCATATGATAACATTCAAAGCATCCAACTCATCCCATAAACGTCTAAGCTAAGTGAAATATCCTGCAATATCACTATTCCCTTGTACTAATCTTGTTAGTTCCTTTTGCAGATGGTAGAGTTTAGCTCCATTTGACTTACCAAACCTCTGCTCTAAACTGTCCCAAAGCTCATTTGCAGTCTTGGAGTAAATTACACTATCAGCAATGTCCTTTGAAAGAGCATTGAGGATCCAGGAGATGATCATGTCATTGACACAGTTCCATTGTTCAAGTTCTGGAGAGTTCAGATATGGACATTTGCAGACTCCATTGATGAAACCAAGCTTTTTCTTGGCTGAGAGTGACAAGAGAATGGATCTTCTCCATCCAGGGTATCCTCTTCCATCAAACACTGTGTTGACAAGAGTCATACCTGGTGAATCTGAGCCATTGAGATGGTAGGGTGATTAGGATTATAGGTCACATATTTTGCAACATTGCTTGTTTCTGCAACAGTGGTGGTGTCACCCATCTTGTTTTAGCGAAGAGCTGATGTAAATGATGTAATTGACTGACTCTATTACTGGATCGAGCTACTTTGCTCTGATACCATGTAAGATTTTAAGAAGAAAATTCTGAAAATTTGCAGAGTATATTATCATTCCTTTGTACAGGTTTATATACAGTTGCCAAAGAATAAAAAAATAACAGAAGAATAAAATCTGTACACTTGTCCTAAGCCAATTGGCAAATTAATAACAACTTATATTCCCTCACATGCTATTCACGTGAGGGAAGGTTCAAGAATTAAATAAATCTAAAGGCTATTATTTAATCTATCATGTATGATCCAAGAGCTGAGCTTGTTCCATGTGTCCACTGTTATTCAACCACAAATATAATCTATCTCACTTAGATTATATCGAAGACCTTCTTGTCTAAACCAAATCTTAGACCATCTTCTTCTTCTTCACTTTGTCATCTTCACCTTCACATCCATGGTGTTTAGAAATAAGTGAGGGTTTCTTCATCCCAACATAATCTATTCTTACGGCCTATGCCTTTGAGGTAATCGCTGCAGAATTTTGCATCAACATATCAGATTGTGAAATAGTACTGATTTAGGTTTTAAGGGCCAAATTTACCCTGCGTTCAACTATGATACTTAATTCAATTAGATTGATTAGTTATTTATTTTTGACAAACTATTAGAAATTGGAAAAGATCAGACTCTCACTTATACCTTGATTAAAATTTACAAGAAAAGGAAAAATAGTACCAAAATGGAGTAGGTCAAACACTTTTTTCCCTTGTTAAGCATAAAAGGGGAAAAAAGAAAGGTTTTACTTGCACTTTTCATTCATGAGTTTTTGCTCTTTTATATTTCAATTAATTAGCTTCAAGAATCTTTACCTTGCACTCATCATTAGGATGCCAGTACTCAATCGTGTTGCCCTTCAGTTGAAGACTGTATCAAAACCTATAGCTACTGGGTTGAACTTGAATCCCAAGTTCCAACGATCCATCACAAGAATGGCTCAGGTAAATGAATTATTTCATATTTAGGTTGAATACTGAAAAGTATGGGACGTTTACGGTTCGAATCCTACTTGCATACCTCCTCGGTCGAGCCCGCCTTATAGGCATGCCTAGTGCAGTTTACCCTCTTGTGTGATTTGCGGACTATTAAACAAGAGCGAGGTTTGCTCTATGCGCGCCCGAAGGGTAGCAACTGCGAGTTCCCTTGTTAACAAAAAAAAACTGTTCCCTAGCTCTGAATTCTTATTGTAATGTGTCTTAAATACATTCAAATCGTTGTACGTTGGATGCATATATTTTAATGTTTTATGAATTGAGCGCTTTATTTCTCGCTTTTTGCTTCATGTCCTATCAATATTGTATTCTTTTTTTCGACTTTACCTTCAATAACACTGGAATTTATGTGTCGACTTGTTATTGCTACCTTCAATAACAGTACCATTTGCGTCAACTTGTTTTTTATGGTACATGGACTAAGCATTAGATACCAAACCCAAGGAGAACAAGTATTTTACATAAATTTAGCTACAACTCAGATCCAATTTTTAGAGCGGGATTGTTGAAACACTAAAACTTATGTTAATCGAAATTTTGACGGATACGCACTAAAAATATCCCTATCATTCGGTAAATAGTTTACTTTTATCCTCCATCCAATTTTTGGTCCCAAATTGCATATAATGTTATCTTTCGGTCTATAAATATCCCGTCCACAACTAATGGAATATCGTGTGATCTCTTTTTTAATGTGATGGCATCATTTCATTGGGACACGTAGAACCTGTACCGAATTCTGCCCGCCCCAAATACAACCATATGCATGTTATATATTGTATTTGTAAAATAATTTTGGAAATATAAATGAACATAAACAGAAATGAACAAAGAAATAACAGAAAACCAATTCGAGCCCACTGAATTCACAGTATTTCCTTAAGGAATTTAATCTCCTTCTAGTACCCAAGGTTATGGATTATTTCCTCCCAGGATAGAACAAATTACACACTGGTGTAGTGGTACTTAAAATCCCAGTGTTTCAGCGAACACAAAGTTCGGTAGCAAATCACACTTACTGTTGCTTTGTTTGATGCTAAAAGTATGCAGAAAAAGGAGGAGAAACTCAGAAAATTATAGTGAAATCCTGAGCAGAATAGTGTTGTATTTATAGCCAAAGTTGGGCTGAAATCTGAAAAGGTGCAACTCTTCAAAATGGCTGTTTATGCAAAATGGCCACATCATAAATGCCATTACATAAATGGCCATTTACTCAACAATAAAGAGGGAAAATAAAGAGGAAAAATTGAAGGGTAGTTAATTTTCTGTTACCAAAATAGAAAAACGGATTGGAGGATTTAATATTAATATTTATTTTAATATTAATATTCTGTTATTAAAATAAATATTTAATAACATTTCTGTTAATATTTTACTATTAACAAATAAATTTGGTCCAAAAAGTTAATCAATCAATCGATCATTTGACCAAATCCAAATCCAAATTCGAAGCCGAAGCCGAAGCCGTGCCGAGCGAGCGACAACGACGACGACGCGAGGCTTGCGTTCTTCTCAACTCTTTAAGAGCTAGAAGAAGATCAATTGCTTATATACCCATAAAAAACCTCTTCCTCTTCCAATATGAGACAATGTCCATTTGTCAAGGGGAAAAATTTAAAATTTCAAAATTTCATTTCCCTCCATTTCTCATTCACCCTCTTTTAAGTATATAATATATTAATTAAATACATAAAAAATCCAACAATCCCCCACATGAATGGGAAATGATTATATCACGAAAGTATGGATGAAAGATTGTGTTATTCGCAAGCAAGGATTAATTGCATCTGGATAAGTAGGTTTTCCTTTGGACTTTCCCTAGTGAACTTATGTCGGATATACTCGATCAATCGGTAGATTTGATATCTTTAAACCGTAGAACTTTGGTGTATACCTAGACAACCACAAGTCACACAACCAACCCTTAACCGTCTTTGGTTCTCATTGTTGTGTTCGTTTCAGTCATGAACACCGCCTGGTTCCGTAAGTGCGTAGAGAACTAGCGTTATAAAGTTCTCCTTGAAGCGGCTATCACTTCGCATTTACATAGGTGATTCCTAAATGTGTCATCCCGTAGATACACTATTTGATATACCCCGTATCAAATTTAGAAATTATTAAAAATCCTTAATTCTTTATCCTTAGTACTGAACATTGTCTCATCGCGAGAATGGACCAAAAGTTTAGTTGATAAAGTTGAACCGTCATTAATGACTTTGTTTGATCTCCTTGAACCTAGATCTTGGGATCTCCAGTCTTCTAGGTAGAGTTACCGCTACTATGACTTGTTCTCGGCCACAGTCCCATTCCCATTGATGACTTCTCAACTACCTCTCTAGTTAGGCCTTTTGTAAGTGGATCCGATACGTTATCACTTGACTTTACATAGTCAATCGTGATAATTCCTCTAGAGAGTAATTGTCTAATGATTTTATGTCTTCGTCGTATATGACGAGATCTACCGTTATACATAACGCTCCCAGCCCTTCCAATTGCCGTTTGACTATCGCAATGTATACATATTGGTGCCAACGGTTTGGGCCAAAATGGAATATCTTCCAAGAAATTCCGGAGCCATTCAGCTTCTTCACCGGCTTTATCTAAGGCTATGAATTCAGCTTCCGTTGTAGAGCGGGCAATAGAAGTTTGTTTGGACGACTTCCAAGATACCGCTCCTCCACTAATAATGAATAAATATCCACTTGTGGACTTGGAATTAGTTGATCCGGTGATCCAATTTGCATCACAGTATCCTTCAATGACCGCAGGATATTTACTGTAGTGCAAAGCAAAGTCCAGGGTATGTACTAAATACCCCAAAATTCGTTTCATGACCATCCAATGAGATTGACCTGGATTGCTCGTATATCGATTCAATTTACTTATAGCACAAGATATATCTGGTCGTGTACAATTCATGATGTACATTAAGCAACCCAATACACGAGCATAATCCAATTGTGATATGATTTGGCCTTTGTTCTTTGCTAATGCAGGATTCACATCAATTGGAGTCTTTGCAATTTTAAAGCCAAGTGCTTGAATTTTTCAAGTACTGTCTTAATATAATGAGATTGTGACAATGCCAGTCGTTGAGAAGTCTTATGGATCTTAATTCCTAGAACTAAATCAACAACTCCCAAGTCTTTCATATCAAACTTGCTAGTTAGCATACGCTTAATAGCATTTATGTTGGCAACATCATTACTCATTATGAGCATATCATCCACATATAAGCAAACAATGACTATGTGATTTGAAACATTTTTAGTGTACACACATTTATCACATTCATTTATCTTAAATCCATTGACAACATTGTTTGGTTAAATTTCGCATGCCATTGTTTGGGTGCTTGTTTTAATCTGTAAAGGACTTAACAAGTTGATAATAGGTGAAGTTGACTATAATCACACCTTAAATAATCACCTTCTTATGTAGTTTTAATGCTAAAAGTGATAACAAAATGCTCTTATTAGTGTTTTCATGGTTTGCAGGTGATAAATGTATATGGAAGGCTAAGGAGCAGTTTTGGAGTCAAAAATTGGAGAAAAGAGGCCAAATGTGTAAATTCCTATTGAAGTTACGCCATGCCAGCCCTCGGGATTCAGAAAATATATTTGGCCCCGGTTCTACCGCGACCACGGCAGAACCGCGGTGGAAGGCAGCTTCAGAAGTTGAGAAGTTCAGAGAGGGTGATTGGCCGCGATTCTACCGCGACCGCGGCAGAACCGCGGCAGGCGCAGAAACTTCAGGGGTCAAAGTGTCAAATACGGGATTTTTAGACCTAAACCTTATTTAAAACATTAGACTTCGCCCAAGAGAGGCATGTATTGATTTTTAGGTTATCTTGGCAAGGGAAACTATTGTGA
>MU697219.1:28867-42747 GCA_026770625.1 Nicotiana glauca | reverse complement strand
AATTCACCAACTTCACAAATTTTCACGAAATTGCAATAATAATATAAGCAATTATATAAGAGAAATTAGATATAACTTGAGAGAGATTGAGATAGATTGATGAATTGGTGAGTAAAAATAAAAGAATGAGCGGGTATTTATAGTTGAGAATAGGGAAAAAGTATAATTATATAAAGTTTGGGGGCCAAATAGCTATTTTTGCAAGTTCCTAACGCTATTTCTGAAATTTTGACCGTTTGGCTTTTTTTTTAATTTTTTTTTTAAAAAATTATTACCGTTGAGGCCCGCTAGGCCCACTAGGACCGGCCCAGGCCGGCCATCCGGTCCCGGGCTTCGCGGTCCCGGTCTCGTGGGCTAAACTTAAAGAACCGGCCCGCCACGGTCCCAAAAGACCATATGAGCCCGGCTCACCAGGACCGGCCCACCAGGCACGCCAGGCACGCGGTCCCGGTCCGGGCCCGGTCCAGGACCGGCCCACCATACAGCACTATGTAGAGTTGTAATACTGAGTTCTACTGAGCACAGTACTTCCGACGTGAAGCATAAATTTATGTGTAAATATTCACTAAATCCTGCATCCTAAGTTGTTATGTGAGCAGCGAGTAACAATAAACAGATTATTCTGCGTGAATTTCTTATAAGCAAGCCAAGAATTAGATTCAATAATCAGTATACACGTATAACTTCTAGTTTAAAAGTAGGCAAAATGGCCTAAATGACATATATACTTGTGCCATTTTGTCATGCCGGTCTCCAAACTTATCATTTTGTCAATTGAACACTTGCACTCGTTCAAACCGTGTATAATAAATGCTTATGATAGGAGTTAGTGCATGTAATACAATCTCCTACACGTAGGACGCCACGTCAAGATACTTAACCCACGTAGATTCCAGGTCATTTATTAGCGTCACATAGGAACATAAAACTGGAGAATGATTATATTAACCCCCCAAACGCAAATTTCCCCATCATTTTACAATTACCCGACTAGTTTAGGGCTTAGAAAGTGTCGAACCTTTTCTGTCTCCCCTCTCTTCTCTGTCATCGTTGCCGGGATTTTCATCATCGCATTTGTTATCTAAGTTTTTGGGGTACGTTTCTTCATCTGTTCTTCATCTTTTGTCTTTATTGGTCTTTATTTTCCTCAATATATGGGAATTTTGCTCTGTTTAGGGTTTTTAGTGGAAGGTTGGGTTATGTCGTAATTGAAGTTTAAGTTTCCTCAATATATGGGGCTTTTGCGCTGTTTGGTTATATTTTGAAGTGAAAACTCCTTTTAATGTAGTGTCATGCATGTAATGGTATATTTGGTTATTCCGTTTAATTTTTAGTTTTTTTTTTTGGTCAATCAAAAATTCATCTTAGATTTATGCATTTTTTTTGTGAAGTTTGTTGAGTCTCGTTCTTGTTAGTGGTCCACCAGTGTATTGCTAAATATTATAGGGTATTGTTGGGACGAAAAAGGAATCTTGAAAGCTTTTTTAATTGAAAAACTGTCTTTTTGTTGATTTGTTTATGAAGTTGTGTAAAGCTGCAATTTTTGACAAAAAATAATCACTGATAACACTATTTTTTTGGTTACTTAGCAGGTATGATAAGAAAATGGCGTCAAGCCTAGTTAACCTATAAAGCCACCATAGTGGTAATTTTGTATTGGACCATGAGCTAAGGTATGCAAATGGACTAACTTGTCCTCAATTAGCTACAATTAATATTAATGAGCTGCATATTATGTTGTTTCACAAGTTTGCTAGGGACTTAGGATTTTAGAAGTTGATTTGTTTGGATGCAAAGTTAACAAAAAAGGTGGCTATTACGTTTTGAAAACAAATGATGATGTGTTAAAGTTTCTTAATACATTAAAATGTGGTGACTTTGTTGATGTTTGTATTGTCCATGTAATTAGTAATCCTATTCTTGTTGAGGACATAACTGAATTGGACCCCACTCCATAATCATATGGGCATGACAGTGGGGTAAATATTAGGGTCGATGTGTCACCTCCCAACAATGATATAAATAGGACTAAAATTGACAAAGATAAAGGTAAGGGGCAAATATAAATGGAGAGATAGAAGAATCAGATGAAGGTGAAGGTAATAACTTCTCATCCTATCACATTCAAACTTCAGAATCTGATTTTGATGAGGACTTTGATGATTCTAAAAAGTCTGATTCACTGTTTGATATAGATTAGAACATTGAAAAGTGTAGTGATCTCGAAGATGACTTAGCTGAAATTAGATCTAAAATCAACAAAAAAAAAGGATGCCCAAGTAAATGTTGATGAGATATCATTCGGTCCAATTGGTATAGATTCTGATTTTGAAGATATGCATAAGAACAAAAAGGGAAAATATAAAGGGAAACTAGGAGGGAATAACCAGTATTTTGACAATTCAGATCTAGGTAGTGAGTATAGTAATGATGAAAGAGAACTTGATGGCCCTGCTGAAGTAAGGGATGCACCAGCTAGGAATCCAAGTAACAAGGTCTATTTTGACACAAGTTGCAAAAAAATATTATTTGAACTGTATATAATATTTGAGAAAGTTGTACGGTTTAGGGAGGCATTACAGACCTATTCTATTAAAAAAATATGAACCTTAAGTTGAAACCTAATGAGAAGAAAAATGTTAGGGCAAAACGCACAAAAAAAAGTTGTTCATGACATATTTTTGGCAGCATAAAAGGTAACACCGGGAATTTTAGGGTGATTACGTACTACCCTGTCAACAAATGCTACAAGAAGACAAGGAACAAAATGTGTAACCCACCATGGATTACAAAAAAACTTCAAATACAGAATAATCAGTGAGCCTCAAATTAAGCTTCATCAAATTCAAGCCTTAGAAAAATATATGGTCTGTATGTAAGTAAAACTTCTCGCAGAAGGGCAAAAATAATAGTTATGAAGGAGAATATGGGTCACTACAAGAAAGAATTTGCTAAGCTTCATGATTATGCTGGAATGTTAAAGTTTACTAATCTTGAAACTATTTTAGTGATAAGGACATTCAAGAATGCAGAACCTGGCAATGAGGTATTTATGAGAATTTATATCCGTCTCGAAGCATTAAAAATTGGATGGTTAGAAGGGTGCAGAAACATAATTGGCTTTAATGGTGCATTCATGTGACGACCCAAAGGGTCATCATCTATTTTCTCTCTTTTTTGCACTTCCGAGGCCTTAAAAACCTCATTTTTAGTCGTCTCGATTAGCGTGCGCAGTCCGGGCGCGTTCCCGGAAAGCTTAAATATAAATTATGTGTAAAAAATGATAAATTTTAATATTAATATGGTTAAAGTTGACTTTGATCAACATTTTGGGTGAACGGACCCGGACCCATAATTTGATAATCCCGAAGGGTCCGTAGAAAAATATGGGACTCGGACGTACGCCCGGATTCAAAATCCGAGGTCCCGAGCCCGAGAAATGAATTTTTAAGAGAAATTATTTTTTTGAAATTTATATGGAAATTTAAAATGAAAATGAATTAGAAAGTATTGGTATCGGGCCCGTATTTTGGTTCCGGCACCCGGTACAGGTCTTATATGTGGTTTAAGCGCTTCCTATAAAATTTGGTTAAAATCGGATGTCATTTGATGTGTTTCGGACCTAAATATCTAAAAAATAAAAGTTTATGAAGTTGATGAAAAAGTGATGATTGTGAGGTTTAATTCCTCGTCTTTGATGTTATCTTGGCAATTTAATCGTACGGTTAAGTTCGTAGGATGTTGTTGAGTTAGTGTGTGTGTTTGGTTAGGAGTCCCGAGGGCTCGGAAGTGTTTTCGGAGGTGTTCGGGGTGGTTTTAGACTTAGGGAGATGGCAGATTTTCTGCAACTTTTACACAGGGATTTCCTTCTACGCGTTCGCGACCTTCGTTCCGCGTTCGTGATGCTCCAGAGTTTTCTCCTTCGCGTTCGTGTTCTGGCCCTCGCGAACGCGTAAGGTTATTTGACTGTGAGGGCCCAGCTTCACCCCCTTCATCGTGTTCGCGTGCACACCACCGCGATCGCGAAGCCTTGGTTCTTCCTTCAGCGCGTTCGCGTACCCCATCTCGCGTTCGCATAGACCAAAGTCTTGGACCCCCAACCTTTCCTTCTACGCGTTCGCGTTCATCTTTCCGCGATCGCGGTGCCTTGACCCATTTACCCTTCGCGAATGCGGCCCCTTTCCCGCGAACGCGAAAGGGCATTTTTGCCCAGTGATTTTAAAAGCTCAAAACAGAACCAGTGACGGGAAATTTCACAAAAATACACACGAGTTCATCTTCTCCACAGCCCATAGGCGATTTCTAGAGCTTGCATTCACCAAAGCTTCTTGGNGGGGGGGGGGGGGTGGAGGGAAGGGTAGAGTTAGGGTTTTTCAATTTTCTTTGATTTAGACCTCGTTTTGGGGTCGAATTTGAAAACAAGTTATATATTCGGGCTCGTGGGGGAATGGGTGATATGGAATTGGTTCGAATCTCGTATTTTGACCAAGCGGGCCCGGGGGCTATTTTGGAATTTTTGGAAGAAAGGTTGGGAATCTATATTTAGGCATCGAGTTTGATCTGTTTAGCTATTATCGATATTATAAAGTCGTTATTTCATAGATTCGATTGAGTTGGAGCCGAATTCGATAGGGAAGGCGGTCGTTGTGGATTGATTTAGCCGTGGAAGTTGAGGTAAGTGTTTGATTTAACTTTGGCTTGAGGGAATAAGATTAGAGTATTGTTTGCTAATTGCTAATTGTTGAGTACGGTGTATAGGCATGGTGACGAGTATCTATACACTGGTGTCTAGCATGACCGTGAGTCCGCATATTGTGTTTATTCCTATTTTGTGGTGACTCTTCCTTGTGAAATTGATGATTTCTATATAATGTGAAAGGTATGAGAAAGAATTATGATTTGTGAACCTTTTGGAGCGTAGGCTCGAATGATAAAGTAATTATTGAGTAAGAAATGTGATTATTCCCTTGCCGGGCTGTATTCGTATATTGATTATCTCCCTTTCCGGGATGTGAAAGTTAGTGTTATTGTTCCCTTGCCGGGATTTAACTGTTTACTTGTGTTTCCTTTGCCGGGATTTCTATTACTGTTTGTCTATCCCCTCGCCCCATTGGTTGTGATTGTTGCTGGGGTGAGGAAGAGTGATAAAGCACGAAGGTTGATGTCGTGCACGATTTGTGTTGAGGATATGTTAACGCACGAAGGAACATTCTGTGCCATGTTTTGATTATTAATGCACGAAGCAACATTCTGTGCCATGTTTTGATTATTAATGCACGAAGGAACATTCTGTGCCATGTTTTGATTATTAATGCACTAAGGAACATTCTGTGCCATGTTTTGATTATTAATGCACGAAGGAACATTCCGTGCCATGTTTTGATTACTAATGCACGAAGGGTGATTCCGTGCCATGATATGAGTGTTTATGTGAGAAAAAGCACGAAGGTTGATGCCGTGCACTTTATATGATTGTTTTGGGTGAGAATGAGAGTAAAAGCACGAAGGATGGTATTGTGCAACAATTGTTTTCCTACTCTCGTTGACATTGTAGTTGTACCGTTCCATCCCTTATTTATTGAATTTGTATTCTAAACTGTTACAGCCCCTACAACATGCTCCCCTCCCTCTTGACTTGTTAAATTTCTGTATTCTCTTCTATTTTATATATATATATATATATATATATATATATATATATTGAATTGCACAGGTTGGTTTTGGTAGTTCTGTATAGCCTCGTCACTTCTTCGTCGGGGTTAGGATAGGCACTTACCAGCATATGGGGTGGGTTGTACTGATGCTACACTCTGTGTATCTTTTTGCACAGATCACGGAGCCGGAGTAGCTATTGGACAGCAGTAGGAGTTTTGGGAGTTGACTTCAATCCAGAGATCCCGAGGTAGCCTAGCTGGCGTCCGCATGGACCGAAGTCTCTTCTATCTTTACTTTAGTTTGTTATCCTTTGCACCGGGACAAACAGAATTATGTTTATTTAGACATTGTATTTAGCATTCTCTAGACGTTTGTGAGTTTGTGACTCCAGTTCTTGGGTAGAGGATTTTGTTAAACTTCCGCATTCCTTTAAGTTAATTATATATTGAGACTTCCGCTTTATCATATTATGTATTGTTATTATTAAATGATCGATAATTGCTAGAAGAAGTAAATTAACTTGGCTTGCCTAGATCCTATTAGTAGGCGCCATCACGATTCCCGAGGGTGAGAAATCCGGATCGTGACAAGTTCGTATCAGAGCACTAGGTTACATAGGTCTCACAACTTGCGGACAAACTCGGTAGAGTCTGAGCGATCGGTACGGAGACGTCTGTATTTATACCCGAGAGGCTACAGAGTTTGGAAAACTTCACTTTTGTTCTTTCTTGTCGTGCGATTCTGTTTCTCAAATACTGATTGTCTTTTTACTCTGTTCTTTCGCATATGGCGAGAACACGTGCTTCCTCTTCTACCGTGCAGCAGCCGGAGCCCCCAGCAGCAGTTCCTACGAAGGTAAGAAAGCGAGGTCGAAGCCGTGCCAGAGGCCAAGGCAGGGGCAGAGCTCAGCCCCGAGCAGCAGTCCCAGAGGTGGAGCCTCATATTGATTATGACGAGGAGGTTCCAGCCACAGCAGCTCCGGTGGGCCCAACTCAGGTCCCAGAGAGGTTTATAGCCACCCTAGTTCTTCAGGATGCTTTGGTCAGGTTGGTAGGCTTTATGGAGAGCGTCTCTCGAGCGGGTTTGCTTCCAATAGCACCAGCCACTTCTCAAGCTGGGGGAGGGGTTCAGACTCCTGCTACACGTACTCCGGAGCAGGTAGCTCCCCAGGCTCAAGTTCCAGTGGTTCAACCAGCTGTGGCAGTTCAGTCGGGTATTGTGACTCAGACCGACGATGGAGCGGTTATGTCCACAAATGCTTTGCAGAGGCTGGATAGGTTCACCAATCTCTTCACCACCACATTCAGCGGTGCTTCTACAGAGGACCCCCAGGATTTCTTATATAGCTGCCATGAGGTTCTTCAGACTATGGGTATTGTGGAGACCAATGGGGTCGACTTCGCCACCTTTCGTCTATCTGGATCCGCCAATACTTGGTGGAGGGACTATTATTTAGCCAGGCCAGCAGGGTCTCCATCTCCGACTTAGTACCAGTTTGCAGAGTTGTTTTTGGAGAAGTTTCTCCCAGTTACTCAGCGAGAGGCTCTTCGCAGACAGTTTGAGCGCCTCCAGCAGGGCTCTATGACAGTCACTCAGTATGAGATCCGGTTCATTGATTTAGCACGCCATGCTATTGTTATACTCCCCACCAAGGGAGAGAGGGTGCAGAGGTTTATTGATGGATTAATTCAGCCGATCCGTCTCCAGATGGCTATGGGAGCCGGGAGTGAGATTTCTTTTCAGGAGGCGGCCAATGCGGCCAGTAGAGTTGAGATGGCTCTTGCACAGGGAGGTGGTCATGGATCATATAAGAGGCCCCGTTTGGAGTTATAGATTCTTATGGTAGAGGCCATCCTCCGAGGCCCTTTCAATCAGCTCTCCAGGTCTCTCATGGTACTTCAGGCGGTAGTGGTTCTCAGCCGCATTATTCTAATCAGCAGTCTTTCAGTGCACCACTAGCTCCCATCAGTGCACCGCCACTTTAGAGTTTTTGGGGTGGATATTCAGGTCGACAGGGTCAGCAGTATCAGCATCCGAGGGCTTGTTACGGTTGTGGTGACCCAAGTCACATTGTTAGATTTTGCCCTCGAGCTTCGGGTAGTTCCCAGCAGCAGGGTCCTCACCCCATGATTCAGGCACCAGGTGATCCACATGCCGCCCAGCCAGTTAGAGGCGGGGGTAGAGGTCATAGAGGTGGAGGTAGGGATCATAGAGGTGGAGCTCGGACTGCCATAGTAGAGGCCAGCCAGCAGCCGACCGTTCCAAAGATGTGGTTCAGGGAGGTGGGGCCCAGCCCCGATGTTATGCTATTCCAGCCAGGCCAGAGGCTGAGTCTTCAGATGCAGTTATTACAGGTACTATTCTGGTCTATGATAGAGATGCTTCAGTGCTATTTGACCCTGGGTCCATGTATTCGTATGTGTCGTCCTATTTTGCACCATACTTGGTCATGCCTAGTGATGCATTGAGTATTCCTGTTTATGTATCTACACCTGTGGGTGATTCTATAGTGGTCGACCGAGTGCATCGTTCCTGTGTGGTAGTGTTTGAGGGTCTTGAGACCCGTGTTAGTTTATTGCTCTTAAACATGGTGGATTTTGACGTTATATTAGGGATGGATTGGTTGTCCCTGTAGCATGCTATCTTGGATTGTCACGCCAAGACCGTGACCTTTGCTTTGCCAGATTTACCCTGTTTGGAGTGGAGAGGGACCCCAGGACATACCACCCGCAGAGTTATTTCATATGTGAAGGCTCGACACATGGTCGAGAAGGGGTGTTTAGCTTATCTGGCGTATGTTCGCGATACCAGCGCAGAGGTCCCTTCTATTGAATCTTTTCCTATTGTTCGGGAGTTCCCCGAGGTTTTCCCTTCAGACCTGCCGAGTATGCCGCCCGACAGGGATATTGATTTTTGTATTGATCTGGCTCCGGGCACTCAGGCCATTTCCATTCCGCCGTATCGCATGGCCCCGCCAAAGTTGAAAGAGTTAAAGGATCAATTGCATGATTTTCTTGAGAAGGTTTTCATTAGACCCAGCGTTTTGCCTTGGGGTGCGCCAGAATTATTTGTGAAGAAAAAGGATGGTTCAATGAGTATGTGCATTGATTACCAGCAATTGAACAAAGTGACGATAAAGAACAAGTATCCACTGCCGATGATTGATGATTTGTTCGACCAGCTTCAGGGTGCCAGGATATTTTCCAAGATTGACTTGAGATCTGGCTACCACCAGCTGAGGATTAGGGCATCCGATGTCCGTAAGACAGCATTCCACACTCGGTATGGGCATTATGAGTTTTTGGTCATATCATTTGGGTTGACCAATGCCCCCAGCAACATTTATGGAGTTGATGAACCGAGTGTTCAGGACTTATTTTGACTTGTTCGTGATAGTTTTCATTGATGATATTGTGATATACTCCCGCAGCCAGGAGGAGCATGAGCAACACCTCAGAGTGGTTCTTCAGACTCTGAAGGATAGTCAGTTATATGCTAAGTTCTCGAAGTGTGAGTTCTGGTTAAGTTCGGTTGCATTCCTGGGTCACGTTGTATCAACAGAGGGTATTCAGGTGGACCCGAAGAAGATTGAGGCAGTCAAAAACTGGCCTCGACCAGCATCGGCTGTAGAGATTCAGAGTTTCTTGGGGTTAGCAGGCTACTATCGTCGGTTCGTGGAGGGGTTTTCATCCATTGTAGCCCCGATGACCAGATTGACCCAGAAGGGTGCCCAATTCAGATGGTCGGATGAGTCTGAGGCGAGCTTTTAGAAGCTCAAGACAACTCTGACCACGGCACCGGTATTGGTTTTGCCCACAGGTTCAGGGCCTTATACAGTCTATTGTGATGCTTCCCGTATTGGGCTTGGTGCAGTATTGATGCAGGATGGTAGAGTCATTGCCTATGCTTCGAGGCAGTTGAGGACTCACGAAACGAATTATCTGGTTCATGATCTAGAGTTGGCAGCCATTGTTCATGCTTTGAAGATTTGGAGGCATTACCTATATGGTGTGACGTGTGAGGTGTAACTGAACACAAATGTCTTCAATACTTGTTCAAGAAAAAGGAGTTGAATTTGAGGCAGAGGAGATGGTTGGAGTTATTGAAAGATTATGATGTTACTATTTTGTATCACCCAGGGAAAGCCAATGTGGTGGCCGATACATTAAGTAGGAAGTCCGCTAGCATGAGTAGTCTTGCTTATATTCCGGTCAGCCAGAGACCGCTTGCTTTGGATATTCAGACCTTGGCCAATCGATTTGTGAGGTTGGATATTTCTGAGCCTAGAAGAGTGTTAGCCTACACGGTTGCTCGTTCTTCATTATTGGAGCGTATCCATGATCGACAATTTGATGATCCCCATTTATGTGTCCCGAGAGACACGATGCAGCGTGGAGGTGCCATGAAAGTGACCTTAGATAGCGATGGTGTTTTGAGATTGCAGGGGCGAGTTTGTGTGCCCAATGTCGATGGGATTCAAGAGTTGATCTTATTGGAGGCCTATAGTTCCCGGTATTCTATTCACCCGGGCGCCGCGAAGATGTATCAGGATCTGAGGCAGCACTATTGGTGGCGCAGGGTGAAGAAATATATTGTTGCATATATGGCTCGATGTTTGAACTGCCAGTAGGTTAAGTATGAGCATCAGAGGCCTGTGGTTTGTTTCAGAGGATTGAGCTTCCCGAGTGGAAGTGGGACAGGATTACCATGGATTTTGTTACTGGACTTTCGATGACTCGAAAGAAGTTTGATGCAGTTTGGATCATTGTTGATAGGCTGACCAAGTCAGCGCATTTTGTTCCTGTTGCAGCCACCTATTCATCCGAGAAGTTAGTTGAGATCTACATAAGAGAGATTGTTCGCCTTCATGGGGTGCCGGTATCTATCATTTCGGACCAGGGTACGCAGTTTACCCCGCGCTTCTAGAAAGCGGTTTAGTGAGAGTTGGGCACCCAGGTTGAGTTGAGTACATCATTTCATCCCCAGATGGACGGTCAGTCCGAGAGGACTATTCAGATTCTAGAGGATATGCTCCGAGCCTGTGTCATTGATTTTGGAGGCTCGTGGGACCAGTTTTTGCCTTTAGCAGAGTTCGCCTACAACAACAGCTACCAGTCCAGCATTTAGATGGCTCCATATGAGGCGTTGTATGGTAGGCGATGTCGGTCTCCAGTTGGATGGTTTGAGCTGGGAGAGGCTCGGTTATTGGGTACAGATTTAGTTCAGGATGCCTTGGATAAGGTCAAGATCATTCAGGATAGGCTTCGAACAGCTCAGTCCAGGCAGAAGAGTTATGCAGATCGCAAGGTTCGAGATGTGGCTTTCATGGTTGGTGAGCGAGTATTGCTCCGAGTGTCGCCTACGAAGGGCGTGATGAGATTTGGGAAGAATGACAAGCTTAGCCCTAGGTTCATTGGTCCATTTGAGATTCCCGATCGTGTGGGAGAGGTGGCTTATAGACTTGCCTTGGTGCCTAGCTTGTCAGCCGTGCATCTAGTGTTTCATGTGTCCATGCTTCGGAGGTATCACGACGATCCAGCCCACGTGTTAGATTTCAGCACTGTCCAGTTGGACAAGGATCTGTCTTATGAGGAGGAGCCGGTAGCTATTCTAGACCGGCAGGTTTGACAGTTGAGGTCGAAGAGTTTTCCTTTAGTGCGTGTTCAGTGGAGAGGTCAGCCTCCTGAGGAATCGACGTGGGAGTCCGAGTCCGATATGCGGAGCCGTTATCCTCATCTTTTTCCTGACTCAGGTACTTCTTTCTTTTGTCCGTTCGAGGACGAACGGTTGTTTTAGAGGTGGAAAATGTGACGACCCAAAGGGTCATCACTTATTTTCTCTCTTTTTCGTGCTTCTGAGGCCTTGGAAACCTTACTTTTAGTCGCCTCGATTAGCGTGTGCAGTCCGGGCGCATAGCCGGAAAGCTTAAATATTAATTCTGTGTGAAAAATGATGAATTTTGATATTAATATGGTTAAAGTTGACTTTGGTCAACATTTTGGGTGAACGGACCCATACCCATGATTTGACGATCCTGGAGGGTCCGTAGAAAAATATGGGACTCGGGCGTACGCCCAGATTTGAAAACTGAGGTCCCGAGCCCGAGAAATAAATTTTTAAGAGAAGTTGTTTTACTGAAATTTATATGGAAATTTGAAATGAAAATGGATTAGAAACTGTTGGTATCGGGCCTGTATTTTGGTTCCGGCGCCCGCTACAGGTCTTATATGTGGTTTAAGCGCTTCCTATGAAATTTGGTTGAAGCAGACGTCATTTGACGTATTTCAGACCTAAATTTCTAAAAAATGAAAGTTTATGAAGTTGATGAAAAAGTGATGATTATGAGGTTTGATTCCTCGTCTTTGATGTTATCTTGGCGATTTGATCGTACGGTTAAGTTCGTAGGATGTTGTTGAGTTAGTGTGTGTGTTTGGTTAGGAGGCCCGAGGGCTCTGGACTATTTTCGGAGGTGTTCGGGGTGGTTTTGGATTTAGGGAGATGGCAAATTTTTTGCAATTTTTACACAGGGATTTCCTTCTACGCATTCGCGACCTTCATTCCGCATTCGCGATGCTCCAGAGTTTTCTCCTTCGTGTTTGCGTTCTGGCCCTCGCGAACGCGTAAGGTTATTTGACTGTGAGGGCCCAGCTTCACCCCCTTCATCGCGTTCGCATGCACACCACCGCGATCGCGAAGCCTTGGTTCTTCCTTCAGCGCGTTCGCGTACCCCATCTCGCGTTCGCATCGACCAAAGTCTTGGACCCCCATCCTTTCCTTCTACGCGTTCGCGTTCATCTTTCTGCGATCGCGGTGCCTTTACCCATTTACCCTTAGCAAACGCATCCCCCTTCCCGCGAACGCGAAGGGCATTTTTGCCCAGTGATTTTAAAAGCTCAAAACAGAACTAGTGATGGGAAATTTCACAAAAATACACACGAGTTCATCTTCTCCACAGCCCATAGGTGATTTTTAGAGCTTCCCTTCACCAAAGCTTCTTGGGTAAGTATTGTTTAACTTGTTTCCTTCAATTTCTTTCACCATTTATCAAATCCCTAAGCTCAAATCATGTAATCTAGGGTTGAAATTGCGGGGAAAAGGGTAGAGTTAGGGTTTTTCAAATTTCTTTGATTTTGACCTTGTTTTGGGGTCGAATTTGAAAACAAATTGTATATTCGGGCTCGTGGGGGAATGAGTGATATGGAATTGGTTCGAACCTCGTGGTTTGACCAAGCGGGCCCGGGGACGATTTTGGAATTTTTGGAAGAAAGGTTGGGAATCTATATTTAGGCATCGAGTTTGATTTGTTTAGCTATTATTGATATTATAAAGTCGTTATTTCATAGATTTGATTGAGTTGGAGCCGAACTCGAGAGGGAAGACGGTCATTGTGGATTGATTTAGCCGTGGAAGTTGAGGTAAGTGTTTGATCTAACTTTGGCTTGAGGGAATAAGATTAGAGTATTATTTGCTAATTGCTAATTATTGAGTACGGTGTATAGACATGGTGACGAGTATCTATACACTGGTGTCTAGCATGACCATGAGTCTGCATATTGTGTTTATTCCTATTTTGTTATGACTCTTCCTTGTGAAATTGATGATTTCTATATAATGTGAAAAGTATGAGAAAGAATTATGATTTGTGAACCCTTTGGAGCGTTGGCTCGAATGATAAAGTAGTTATTGAGTAAGAAATGTGATTATTCTGTTGCCGGGCTGTATTCGTATATTGATTATCTCCCTTGCCGGGATGTGAAAGTTAGTGTTGTTGTTCCCTTGCCGGGATTTAACTGTTTACTTGTGTTTCCCTTGCCGGTACTTCTATTACTGTTGTGATTGTTGCTTCGGTGAGGAAGAGTGATAAAACACGAAGGTTGATGTCGTGCAAGATTTGTGTTGAGGATATGTTAATGCACGAAGGAACATTCTATGCCATATTTTGATTATTAATGCACGAAGGAACATTCTGTGCCATGTTTTGATTATTAAACATTCTGTGCCATGTTTTGATTATTAATGCACGAAGGAACATCCCGTGCCATGTTTTGATTATTAATGTATGAAGGAACATTCCGTGCCATGTTTTGATTATTAATGCACGAAGGAACATTCCATGCCATGTTTTGATTACTAATGCACGAAAGGTCATTCCTTGCCATGATATGAGTGTTTATGTGAGGAAAAGCACGAAGGTTGATGCCGTGCACTTTACATGATTGTTTTGG
>MU697219.1:0-27802 GCA_026770625.1 Nicotiana glauca | reverse complement strand
ATATATATATATATATATATATATATATATATATATATATATATATATATATATATATTAAACTGCACAGGTTGGTTTTGATAGTCTTGTCTAGCCTCGTCACTACTTCGCCGGGGTTAGTCTAGGCACTTACCGGCACATGAGGTCGGTTGTGATAATGCTACACTCTATGCATCTTTTTGCACAGATCACGGAGCCGGAGCAGCTATTGGACAACAGTAGGAGTTTTGGGAGCTGACTTCATTCCAGAGATCCCGAGGTAGCCTAGCTGGCGTCCGCATGACCCGAAGTCTCTTCTATCTCTACTTTAGTTTGTTGTTCTTTGAACCAGGACAAACAGAATTATGTTTATTCAGACATTGTATTTAGCATTCTCTAGACGTTCGTGAGTTTGTGACTCCATTTCTTGGGTAGATGATTTTATTAAACTTCCGCATTCCTTTCAGTTAATTATATATTGAGACTTCCGCTTTATCATATTATGTATTGTTATTATTAAATGATCGATAATTGCTAAAAGAAGTAAATTAACTTGGCTTGCCTAGCTCCTATTAGTAGGCGCCATCACGACTCCCGAGGGTGGAAAATCCGTGTCGTGACAATTTCTAATAGGAGTATATAAAGGTGAACTGCTTTCTTGAATTTTCAAGAAAATAATCAAATGTACCATATGGCTTGGGCAGTAGTTGAAAAGGAATCCAAGTATACATGGTCTTGGTTTATCAGATGTCTCAAGCATGATCTGAATTTGACAAAAACTGAAGTAGAAGGGCCGACAGTCATGACTAATATGTGGAAGGTATGGTTTCTAACACTCTGTCTTTAAATTATAATTATTTTTATTTATATTTAAGTTATAACAATATAATATTGTTGATTGTAGGTTCTTCATCTAGCAATAACTTAGTTATTGTCAAATGTTGAGATGAGGTGGTGTGCTATATATTTGGGCCAACTAGAAGCTAACTTGGCGTGGTGAAGAAAGAAGAAAAAATTCTGGCAGTGTGCAAGAGCTATATTTAAAGTTTACTTTAGCAAGAAGTTAAATTAAATGGACTTGGTGGGGGGAGATAATGTTCAAGACTTACTGAAATACCAAAAGGAGACATGATGTAGGGCATACTTCAAAGAACATAGCAAGTGTGATCTAGTGGAGAACAACATACGAGAGACATTCTATAGTTGTATATTGGCAACTAGGCACAAATCTATCCTTACTATGTTAAAGGAAATTAAAATCAAGTATATGGAGCGGATGAATAGCATGAGAGAGTTTTCTAAAAAATGGGTAGGTGATATTTAACCATGGATATGGAAATACTTGAAAAGAATGCTCAAAAGGCATCCAAATGTGAAGTCAAATTTAATGGTCAAACATGGTATGAGATCCAGGATTAGCCATATAAATATGTTGTTGACTTTAGAAGGTGTTCATGTACTTGTAGTTCATGACAACTCAAAAGAATTCCATATGCACATAGAATTACAACAATGCATTATAAGAACCTTATGTTGACCATTGGTATAGGAAGGATACCTACCTTAAGGCATACAACATATTCATTCAACCTTTAACTAGTATGAATTTGTGGCCAGAAATCCCACTGCCAGTTATTGAGCTACCTGTTATTACTGCAATGCTAGGAAGGCCAAAGAAAAAAAGGAGAAAGCTGATGATGAACCAAAGAAGAAGTTTGGGAAGGGTACAAGGATAAAGAGACAAATGGGATGTTCTTTGAGACAGACTCTTGGACATAACAAGAAAGGATGTCCAACTGTTGTTTGTATTAATGTGAATATTCTTATATGCTAAATATCAGATGAATTCAATTATTATTGTCTGTTTTTATGAGTATGCAGAGAACCCAAGGGGGAAAGGCTAGAACTGTTCAGTTAGAGGTGAAACTGCTCAAAATGCTTCATCAACATCAGTAGGTGGAAGGGCTGGAACTAGTGAGAATACATCAGTAACAACAACTGGAAGTGCAGCACCAGCTTCCACTAGGGAAAATGTCACCTTTACTCAACTAAACACCGATTTAAGCACACAACAATCAACTAATATTGCTGGAGGTCCAAAAAAGAAGACCAATGAGCCTAGAAGAGGTGGTGCAAATGCGGGGTATAAGAGACCAAAGTCAGCAGGATATGATATGCTATTTGGTTCAAGTGGTACTGTGATACAGAGGGTAAATATTTTCACTTAATCACATTGTCAACATATATGTTCTGCTAGATAATACCTCACTCACAACCATTTATATTTGTGCAGTCTAGAACTACTGATAAAATAGTACACAATCCTTCAACACTCATAAGTTCTACCCCTACCAACATTGAACTTAAGTTCAAACCTCCTTGACTAAGTGGAAGGGTCGAGCTGCAGTTACACAAAGGCAACTGCAAGAACAGAGTTACAGAAGGGCAAACTCCGCTATAACCACTTAATCCACAATATAGACACAATCCACACTAAGAAACCAAGCCACAACAGACATTACTTGAAGTGATCAACTGATATTTGGAAGACTTATATGATGGTTGTTTTTGTTAACTGCCTATGGAAGATAATATTTTGTAAAGCTACTTCATTATGGATGTTTTTGTTAATACCTATCGTAGACAATATTTTGTAAAGCAACTTCCTTAGTTTGGATGTTTTATTAACTACCTATAATAGGCCATGATTGTTTAACCAAAAAATGGAATTTTAGTCAAAGCTAAAATTTAGAAGAACACGGGTTACTGATAATCGAAGAAATGTAAAGAATAGAAGTAATTAGGGAGAATGAAATGATAATTGATAGAACTGAATGAATTAAAGTATTATTCACCAATATTTCGTATCCACAACTGATCGCATATCTCCCTTTTTATAGCTTCCTTTGAAGATATCCATTTATTCAAATTATAATGAGACTATTATGAGATATTAAATGTATTAAATGCACCGTTACACAATCATTACATAGGGAATATCTTCTCTAACATATTCAGCACTTATTGCTCTTTAAATATTGCATCTACACTCATTTCTATAGCCAGATTCATTTCTTTTGATTCTTGAATATAAATGACTCAATAGGTACGGGCGTTGTGTTACTTAACCGTTGTCCCGTGCCTCTCCATCTTTCTTTGCCCGTATTTATTGCAACCCCTGTCTCGTGACTAATCATAATTCTTTGACCGTTTGACCAATCCATGTTTCTTAATAGGTCATCTTTATATTAAATAAAATTTTCCCAATACAGATAGTCCCCCCACTTTTCATTTATTCATCAGTTTAAATATTTGGGAAGTGGATTCCATTAAAGGAGAATTTTTGTCAGCATAAATGCTCTGACAGAGTTGACGCTTCACTTGTTACTTCCATTTAGTGTGCTGAACACATGTCATCTTCTTATTGGTCTTACAATTGTGCAACACTTTCTTAGGCTTTATTTTCCGGCTTCCCTGTTCACCAAGTGTCAGTTATCATTATTATGGACTTTCCATCACTGCACTCTTTCCTTCTGACGGTTAATCACTAATATAAATATAGCTTCTATTTTTATCTTCTACCACATAAAGCGTATTGAACACTTTAATTTTTCAAATCTTTTACTCACTTCTTCTTCACTTCAATCTTCTTCGTCATGGCTTCTCCAAACCCTAACCCTAAGAGAACTCCTATTTTATATAACTTCCCCAATGCCCCCGTTAGGCATAGAAGAGGCGGTGGTGGTAGGCTTCGCAGTCTAGGATCTGTTTATGGTGGTAGTTCATCTACGCCATCTTCCAGTTCTGGCCCCACTTTTGGAACTAGGGGTTCACATTCTCAAAGATTTTCTTCTAGAAGCAAAGAACCTTCCGAGCCTTTACGCGAACCTTTAGTAGAAGAAATAGTTCCAACGGACCTATTTTTTTTATCACGATAGGGACTCTCTCAAGACCCAAGTGGCCTCTTTAGATCGAGCGGATGCTTATCTTTCTCAACTTACTGAACCCTTAATCCCCATAATTCGCAAAAATTGTCATTGGGATGATGATTTTCCCATTATCATTCATAACCCAAATCAAAGAATTACTTCTTATATCATTGGATTTTCTTTTGTTTATACATACCCTTTTACTCTAGGGTTTAAACTAGCCATTGATCCAGTTATTCTAGATTTTGTTGCTTTTTTATGTCAGTTTAGGTCAAATTGGACCAATTGTTTGGAGGACTGTCACTTGCTTGAGGCATCTCAATAATTTGGCAGATGTTGTCTTTACTTTCCCTCATCTAATTCGTCTCTACTCTCCTAAGCTTTTTTGCAATGGCATTTTTACTTTAGCAGCCAGGAGTAAGAGGGTCTTAGTAAGTCCTAAAGACGATAAAGACCATGGTTGGTATGCTCGATTTGTTTCTGCTCCCACTGCTGGTTTAGTGGGTAATGATAATGTTCCCTTCCCTGAGAAGTGGAACTTTGCACGTAAGTTTGATGTCTTTTTCGTACTTTTCTCGTACCTTTTCTTCTTTAATGCCACCCCCCCTTTTTTTGTTTTTTTTGAAACTATGGGAGTTGTGGAAATTGCGTCCAACTTTCGTAGCTAGGTAGACAAATTATTGAAGATCGCTTCAATGGACGGTCGTTCCTGGAAAAGTCTTTCCAACCGTTATGGTTGGAAAGTAAAAACTCATGGTAAGAGTTTATGTTTCATTTTTCCTATATATGAATACTTTCATTTAGTATTTTAACTTGCCATCCTTCTTTTTATCAGGATTTTCCATTCGAGGTTACTGCTGATGCAGTTGTGGCTATCCGTGCCTCTTTTGGCGCCTCCTCAGAAAGAACTCGAGAGTTAGCCTTGGGTTCTTATTCTTCAAAGAGAAAAGCTTTCGAGGAAGAAGATTATGAAGATGATGAAGAAGGAGGTTCCCTGGTGTCAAGGCCACATGCTAGAAGATGTGTTATTTTTGATAGTGAAGCTAATGCCTCGCCCCATCCTTCTCTTTCCGAGCCTATTGCTACCCCAGTTATTATCCCTGATGATGATGAAGATGACGATCCCCATGATACTCCAGAATCTATTGACCGGCTTTTCTCTAGAGGGTTTGGTGGTGGAGACTTAGCGCCTGTTCTAGATGAGGTGCCCTTATCTTCTTTCTCAACCCTCGTGCTAGATATTGCTTCTTTGCCTGCCCCAGCTGTTTCCGTGCCTTCTTCTACCATTTTGACTTCTTCCTCCGCTCTTTCTTTGTCAATTCCCCCACATATTGTTCTTCATATGGAGTTGGGTTCATCGAGTATAAGCTCCGCTATGAGGAGCGTGACTATTGAAGTTCCTGCTGATAGCAGCCTTTTAAGAAAGTCTGGACAGGCAGACGTTTGGCTCGAGCCTTTAATTGGCCCAATTTAGAAAACAAAACTAGAGAGCCATAGCAATCTGACTTTGATGAATGATATTGTTCATGCTACTTTAAAGGTATGTTTTTTTTTCTCTTTTTCTTTTCTAAAAAAGAATTCATATCTTCTTGGATTCTCATTTCCCCTTCTCTTTTTCCATTTAGGCCAATCTCATTGGTACAGAGCTGATGAACATAATCCCTCTTTTGGAGAAGGTATCGCGTGACTCTCAGTTGGAAGTAGCTAATTGGAAGGAGAAATTTGATGGTGCTCAGATTACTATGGAGGATTTACAAGAAAATAAGAGTACCTTAGAACAACAGGTTCGAGCACTCACTTCTGAGCTGGGAGTCATCAAGGCTTCATTGAGTTAGGCAGAAAAGGAAAAGGAACGCCTTGAGTCTTCATTTTCTGAACAGATATCCAAGTCCGGTGAAGAGATCAGGGCACTGAAGGATCTTTTGAATCAAAAAGAAATTTATGCCGGGGAGCTAGTTCAGAATTTGACAAAAGCACAAGAGGATCTCTGAGCCTCTGCTGATAAGGTGCACACTTTGGAGAGCTCTCACGCCACCCTTCAATCATCTTATAGTTCTGTTTTGGCTGAGAACGAAGAACTTAAGAATGAAGTCGCTACTTGGGAGAGAGATTATGAACTCCTTGAAGAGAAAACTGATGTTGAGGTAAGTTGGGCTTTCTTAAATTCTCGTTGTGACACCTTAGTAGAAATGGGCCAAGAAGGCTTCAACCTGGAATCAGAATTAGCCAAGGTGAATGAAACCATTGAACGAGCTCAAAAAATACAAGATTTTTCATCCCTCGAGGTTGAAGCTCCCGTGATTGAAACTTCTTTGGCTGAAACTCCCGCAGTTGAAGTCCCCGTGAACGCTGAAATTGCCACGGGTGTCACACCTTCTTCAAGCCTAACTGTGCCTCTTGTTGCAAGCCAAGCTGAGATTTTATTTGTAGGTGATCCAGTTGCTGCGATTGAAGATCAACTCACATCTGTTGACAATCCTGCCCAAGTTGAGCCCGTTGATGATCCTTCCTCAGTTCTTTCTTCTTAGTGAAAAAATTTACATTGCTTTAAATTCCCTTTTTGCAGGTACCTTTTTGGAAAACTATGTTTAAAGTTCTTGGATTTTTTTGAGAGTTTTTTGTAATCAAACCCTTGGCTATCATTTGAGGGTTGATTTTGGAATGGAAGTCCCCAAGTCTTTCATGGGGCAGTTTGTATAAACAATTTCATAGTTTCGTGACTAAGTTGTTTCTTAGTCTTAAGTGCTCAAGAAGTTCTTTGTGTTATCATTTTAACTTATGTTTATTCTTTTTCTTGCCTTTATTCTTAAGGACTTATAGAATAACTTTGCATTTTTATTCTTTGAAAATGCTTATGTTAATCTCATGATTCAAACACGAGTTTCATAAAAGAGGGCCCTTTTATATTACGGCACTTAATAAAGAAGACGCCTCAACTTCATAATGGTGATAGCATACGATAAAAGAAATAGGAACACACATGTTTCTTTGAATTAACTTGACAAGTTTTTATTTTGAGCTTTGACAAGTTTTAAATAATACTTTACATGTATTTGAGTTACATCTATAACTTTCTCGTAACATATTTTTAAGAAAATAATAAACACGAGGTTTTGCCTTTACAACCCGTTTCATTTCAAAATAACAAATGCAAGGTTTTTCCTTATAACCTGCTATAGTACATAGCTTTACCCTAACTATAGTAAGGTTTTCTTTTAGCCTTGACTCGTGACTTCGTGACTTTTACTCTACACTTGATCACTTGACTTTTCAGGCTTGATTTTTCTTCAATCGTCTTTGCCTTCTTTATACGTACTCGTATATACTATGTAGTCCCCCAAGTGTTTGAGTGTTGAAGTATGAAGCCTCGAGCACTTGATTGTTCCCCTCTTTTGGTCCTTTTCCTGAAAAGGAAAAACACACTGGACTCGGAGGTACGATTTTAGATGAAGACTGACTAACCCGTTTGTATTTCTATCAGAATAATTGTAACCCTAGGCCAGGAATTTTAGTTTACTCCATATGCCTTACAGGTCGTGACTCATCATTTAGTACATGTTAGGTTTTTGCCTAGCATCTAAAATCGTTAGTAAAATTTTAACAATTCAAAAATAAATTTTAAAAGATATGTACCTGATCGTGGGTATTCCTTATAAATAATATATTTTCAAGTGAACTGCGTTCCAATGTGTTGATAGTACTTTGCCATCCATTATCTCCAGTTCATATGCTCCCTTGCCAGCAATACTACAAATTCTGTAGGGTCCTTCCCATGTTGGACTTAATTTTCCCGTATTAGCTGCCCTTGTGGATTGAAAAACTTTTTTGAGCACAAAGTCCCCTATTTTAAAAAATTCGAGACGAGCTTTCCTGTTGTAGCACCATTCTATGACTTGCTTTTGTGCTGCCATTCTTACCAACGCAACTTCCTTTCTTCCATCAAGTAGATCGAGACTCATACACATTTCTTCATTATTGGATTCTTTAGCTGCTTGTGTAAACCTTGTACTTGGCTCCCCTATCTCAATTGGAATTAAAGCTTCATCTCCATAAACCAATGAGAAAGGTGTTTCTCCCATACTTGTTTTTGTTGTTGTGCGATATGCCCATAAAACACAAGACAACACTTCCGGCCAATTGCCTTTAGACTCTTCCAAACGTTTCTTTAAATTATTTATAATAACCTTGTTTGTTAACTCTGCTTGCCCATTACCTACTGGATAATAAGGTGTGGACGTAATCCTTTTAATTTGCCAACTTTGAAAAAATTCTATGATTTGTGCCCCTATAAATTGTGGGCCATTGTTACATACGATCTCCTTGGGTACTCCGAATCGACAAATGATATTGCGCGAGATGAAATCTCTGAACTCCTTTTCTCGTACATATTTTAAGGCTCCCACTTAGTGAAATAATCAGTAAGTACGACCAGAAATTTTACTTGCCCTTTTGCTTGTGGTAATGGACCCACGATATCCATTCCCCACTTCATAAATGGCAAAGGTGCGATGACCGGATATAGCAACTCCGCTGGTCTATGCATATTATTCATGTACCTCTGACATTTATCACATTTAGCCACAAAATTTTCTGCTTCTTCTTCCATTTTAGGCCAATAATAGCCTGCCCTAATCAAGGTTCTTACCAGTGATCTTCCTCCGGCGTGGTTTCCATAATGCCCCTCGTGTATTTTCCTCATTACATATTTTGTTTGAGAGGGTCTGAGACATCTAGCTAAGGGGCCACCGAATATTTTTCGATACAAATTACCTTGATTTAGGCAGTAACGAGCAGCCTTTTTCCGAAGTGCGTGAGCTTTTTTCTTATCATCAGGAACAGTTCCATACTGTAAAAAAGCAACGATCTCGTTTCTCCAATCTCAAGTTAAATTATTAAAATTTACCTCATTTTTGTCATGATCGAGAGCTGAATGAAATAGATGAATAACTGAGGAACTTGCATCGCTCGACACATCAGCTGCAGATGTGAGATTAGCTAAAGCGTTTGCTTCGAGATTCTCATCTCTTGGTACCTGCATAACTTTCCAGGTTTGAAATTGCTTTATTAGTTCTCGCACCTTTTGTAAATACTGTTGCATCCTGGTTTCCCTGGCTGTATAAGTCACCAGCATCTGGTTAACTACAAGCTGCGAATCGCTCTTTATTATGATCTGATTTTATGCCCAGTTCTCAAGCTAACTCTAAACCTGCAATCACAGCTTCATACTCTGCCTCATTGTTAGTTATTGAATGACATTTTATTGCTTGTCGTATAGTTTCACCTGTAGGTGGTACTAAAACAATCCCTAGACCTGCTCCTTTCACGTTAGATGAACCATCAGCAAATAAAGTCTAAATTCCCGGATAAGCCTCATTAAGTATCTGTACCTCTTTTTCTGCTTCTAATTGCATCTCTTGGCTAAAGTCAGCCACAAAATTAGCTAATACTTGTGATTTAATAGCATTTCTAGGTTGGTATGTGATTTCATATTCACTTAACTCTATAGCCCATTTAGCCAAGCTACCTGACAATTCATGCTTATGTAATATATTTCACAAAGGATATGCGGTAACTACAACAATTAGATGACATTGAAATTAAGGTCTCAATTTCCTAGATGTCATGATTAATGCAATAGCCAACTTTTCTAACTGAGGATACCTTGTCTCTGCATCTAACAGAGATTTACTAACATAATAGATAGGGGATTGTTTACCTTGTTCTTCTCGAACCAAAACCGCACTTACCGCTACCACTGAAACAACAATGTATATGGGTAGTCTTTCCCCAGCCTTTGGTTTTGCGAGCAAAGGTGGCTTTGACAAATATGCTTTCAAATCTTTGAGTGCCTGTTGACATTCTTCATTCCATTCAAAATGATCCTGCTTTTTAAGAATTGAGAATAATCTAAAATATTTCTCTAATGACTTAGAAATAAATCTTCCCAAAGCTACAATGATCACTATTAATCTTTGAACTTCTTTCTTACTTGAAAGTACATCAGAGATTTCCTCAATGGCCTTAATCTGTGCAGGATTTACTTCAATACCACGGTTAGAAACAAGAAAATCCAAAAACTTACCTGATGCAACACCAAATACACATTTTTCGGGATTTAATTTCATATTAAATTTTTGCAAAATCTTAAACGTTTCAGACAGATACAATATATGATCTACGGTATGTTGCGTTTTAACGAGCATATCATCTATATAAACCTCCATAGTTTTTCCCAAATGTTCTTGAAACATTTTGGTAACTAATCTTTGATATGTTGCTGCTGCATTCTTTAATCCAAAAGGCATTACCTTATAGCAATAAGTCCCTCTGTCTGTTATGAATGATGTTTTTTCTTCATCACCTGGATCCATTTTAATCTGATTATAACCTGAATATGTATCTAAAAAACTTAACAATTCGTGCCCTACAGTAGCATCAATTAGTTGATCTATATGAGGCAATGGGAAAGAATCTTTAGGACAAGCTTTGTTAAGATCTGTATAGTCTACACAAACTCGCCATTTACCATTCTTTTTTGGTACCACAACAGTGTTACTAGCCATTCAGGATACTTTACCTCGCGAATAGACCCATTTTTAATAATTTGTTCACCTCATCTTCAATCACCTGATTTTTGAAAGTTCCTTGCTTTCTTTTCTTCTGCTTGACAGGTGGGTGGGATGGATCTTCATTCAATTTGTGAGTCATTACCTCCGATGGTATACCTGTCATATCAGAATGGGACCAAGCAAAACAATTTGCGTTAGCTTTTAAAAATTCAATCAACTTATGTTTCGTCTCCGGGCTAAGATTGGCTCATATGCACACTTTTCTTTCTGGCCAGTGTACAAATAAAACCACTGCCTCCAATTCTTCTATTGTAGTTTTGATGTTTTCATTTTCCTCTGGTTCTTGAATGAAATCGGGTCTTGAATCCATATCCGTTTGCCCTGAATCAGCTGAGGTTGATGTTATTTTCTCCTCAACTGAATTCTGTAATTGTTATTTCCCTTCACCTTTCTCATTTGAATTCACCACGGAGTTGATGCTCCTGGATGTTTGTTGGTCTCCCCTGATTTGGCATATTCCCCATAGTGCTGGAAAGTTAATAACCTGATGCAATGTTGATGGAACAACATCCATGTCGTGGATCCACGGTCTACCAAGAATTATATTGTAAGCCATTTCCATTTCTACTACTTGAAATTTTGTATCCTTGACAACACCTTCCGCAAATGTAGTGAGCATCACTTCCCCTTTTGTTACGACACTAGAATTGTCGAAACCTGACAAAGTATGCACTTTTGGCACCAATTTTTCTTCTACTTGCATTTCATGTAGCACTCGTAAAAAGATAATGTTCACAGAACTACCTGGATCAATTAAAACTCGTTTGACGTTAGTATCATGTATGAGTAAAGATATTACCAGTGCGTCATTATTGGAGTTAATAAACCCTCAGCATCTGCATCATCAAACGTGATGTTTTCTTTTTCTAACACATGCCGCAGCTGCTTCCCGTGGGTAATTGTAACTTTTGAAATTTTATTAGCTGCGGTATATGACACAGTATTAATGTCTTCGCCTCCACTTACAACATTAACTGTTTTTTTTGGGAGAAGGTGGTTTTGGTGGCTCCTGCCTATTTTTCATATATGTCTGTTTACCTTTCTCACTGAATAACTCAGTGAGATACCCTTGCTTTAACAAATGATCAACTTCTCCCTGCAAA
This sequence comes from Nicotiana glauca, assembly GCA_026770625.1. Lineage (NCBI taxonomy): Eukaryota > Viridiplantae > Streptophyta > Magnoliopsida > Solanales > Solanaceae > Nicotiana > Nicotiana glauca. The sequence goes on along the minus strand of MU697219.1, from coordinate 16,162 downwards.
AATCTTCAATCTGTTGTTTGTGTCCATGATCGTTGTGAAATTCATACCAATGATCAGGGTTTCGTCTTTTTGGATTTGATCTCAACTCCTTTGGCCACCGTACCTTATCTCCCATTCTTATTAAAACAACTATGAGTTCAGAGGTGCTTACGTGAAATTGTAACCACCGAACCTTGCTTTTAAACTTCCATCGTCGTCTCGTGATCCGCGTGTGTTTCGATCATTCTCAAATCTTGAAGCCGAGCCTGATTCTTTATTTCTCGATCTATGATCGTACCTTTGACTGTCTTGATTTGATCGTGAGTCTCTTCCCGCGGGGTCCCATATATGGCTCGTACCTGTTTTTACCAGATCTTTTTTCATTTTCTACATGCCTTGAGCTTACTTTTTCTTCTTTTTTATGTCGTAAAATAATATCTTCTTCGATCCTCATCTTTGTACTATATCTGTTGTAAACATCATTCCACGTTGTTGTTGGGAATTCTCGAAGGCTTTCCTTGAGTCACCTCGTAGCTTCTGAACTCTTCTTATTTAAATTGCTGGTGAAGGCTATGGCTGCCCAATTATCAGGTACTCGTGGCAATGTCATTCTTTCCCGTTGAAATCTGTCCACGAATTCTCTAAGCAACTCTGAATCTCCTTGCTTGATTTTGAAGATGTCTTCCATTCTCTTTTCAACTTTTTGAGCCCCCCAGTGTGCTTTGATAAATGAATCTGCAAGCTCAGCAAAAGAGTTTATAGAATTTTCAGGTAAAAGAGAATACCATGTTAGTGCTCCTTTAGTGAGCGTTTCACTAAATTTTTTGTCCAAGACTAATTCAATCTCCTGCTTAGTCAAATCATTGCCCTTGACACCTGTTGTAAATGCAGTAACGTGATCTCGCGGGTCTGTTGTCCCATCATACTTTGGAATATCAGGCATCTTGAACTTCTTTGGAATTGGGAGAGGGGCGACACTTGGCTTCCAGGGCTATTGAGAATACTTATCCATATCTACCCCCTCGATCACGGGTGGTACCCCGGGTATTTGCTCTATGCGATCACTTTGCTCCTTAAGCTGTTTCTACAAGGTTAGTACTAGATTTTGTAAATAAGAATTAACTGGATTACCTGGGTCTCCCTCCTGTGTTTCACTGGGGGGTTCCACAACTACCTGAATTAACCAGTCCAGAACGAGGATTCTCCAGAGTATTGTTATTTGGAGTAGGTGTGGGTAGAGCAACATGTAATTGACTAACAAAAGCTTGCAAAGCCTTGTTAACCTGAGTAGCGATAATTTTTTGTAAATCTTCATCCATAGCTTCAACATTATCAAATTGAACTTGTCCATCTGTGTGAGATCCTTCAGGAGTTCCTTCACGAGATCGTCGTGGTGAACCTTGTGGAGAAGAAACTAATGCATTATTGTCTCGCAGATCTCCCTGAAGTTGTTGATTTTTTTGATTTTCTTGGTTTCCTTGGGTGTTGTCATTGTTGTTTGACATAGTTGATGCAACAAAGAAAATCAAGCTAAGATATAACTGATTATCAAATTTCCGGTAACGGAACCAATTTGTTTAACCAAAAAATAGAATTTTAGTCAAAGCTAGAATTTAGAAGAACACGGGTTACTGATAATCGAAGAAATGTAAAGAATAGAAGTAATTAGGGAGAGCGAAATGATAATTGATAGAACTAAATAAATTAAAGTATTATTCACCAATATTTCGTGTCCATAACTGATCGTATATCTCCCTTTTTATAGCTTCCTTTGAAGATATCTGTTTATTCTCTGAGGCTATTATGAGACATTAAATGTATTAAATGCACCGTTACACAATCATTACATAGGGAATATCTTCTCTAACGTATTCAACACTTGTTGCTCTTTAAATGTTGCATCTGTACTCCTTTCTATAGCCAAATTCATTCCTTTTGATTCTTGAATATAATTAGCTCAAATAGGTACGGGCGCTGTGTTACTTAATCGTTGTCCCGTGCCTCTCCATCTTTCTATGCCCGTATTTATTGCAACCCCTGTCTCGTGATTAATCATAATTCTTTGACCTTTTGACCAATCCATGTGTCTTGACACGTCATCTTTATATTAAATAAAATTTCCCCAATACAATGATATTGGTAGTGGAAGTATTGTTGCTATAATGGTAAATTGCAATTTTTCGACTTGAGTGTTCCTTTTGTCAAATATATTCCCTGAACAAAATTTTACATCAATACAAAATATGTAGCCTAGACCCAGGAAATAAGAAAGTACGCTATCAATCCTAAACACATAACATAAGAGCTAACATTAGAACAACTACGACTGCAATTATAATAGCAGCAAATTTGAACTTTGACCTTCCTTGTCTTCTCTGACAATGGCATCGGTCACTCTTCTAATAAGATCCGCAAGAAGTGTCTTATAGTGTTCTTCCTCAATCGTACGATCAACCCATTGAAAATAGCCACAACTTTCACCAATCTCATATCTTTGGCAGCCTAGGAACCTTTTTCCAGGATTGGTGGGTGTTAGTGATATTTTAAGATCTACAGCAACTTCATAATAACACAAAGGTTCCTTCTTCATTGCTGAAGGGGAAGACGCGACAATAGTTTATTTCTTACCGGAGAAGAAGAAAAAAATCAACCTTGAAAAGAAAGGAATGACAGAAATTTTAGGGCAATGAAGAATCCCACCAAAGAAATTCTATTTTTGATTGTTAAAGCTAATAGGGAAAAAAAAGAATGCATCAGATTTGGATAGAAACCAGCTTCTATTATGTTCAAGAATGAAGAATAAGGTATAAAGAAGAAGATGGTTGTTAAATAGGCCACAATATTACCGTTATGGCTTTTTCAACTGCCCTCACGCCTCTTATAGGCATGTGAATCACGCACTAAAGCCAAATATGACACATAGGATCAGCCTCCTGTCATAAGCGTTTATTATATATGGTTTGAACGAGTGTAAGAATTCAATTGGCAAAATAATAAATTTGAGGACCGACATGACAAAGTGGCACAAGTATAAGTGTCATTTAGGCTATTCTGTCTTAAAAGTAAATTAAAGTTAAAATTTATTAAGAATTCTCACTAGATAATGTTGTAATGATTTTTACTCTGATTGAAGCAAATTTTCTTTCTATTTACTAATACAAGGCGCTTGCCTTACAGATAATTTTATCAATTTAGGTGTTCTTATCTAGGAATTGCTAAATGTTATAACACATTCAAACTTATAACATCATTTCTATACAAGAGTCATTCACTATAAAAATCAAGAATTTGTCGGAATCGATTTTTATATTATAATATAATATGTATCCTTTATAAAATAACTTTACTACAGCAGCGGGAATACATGGGAATAAATGAGGTCGTTATAAAAATGCTTGACGGTACAAATATTCATATTTTAAGTTTTATTTGGATAATCGGTAAACGTAATAGATGGACCCAAAAGAAAAACCTCATACTTCTAGGGCCACATTGTACTTTTTCCTATTCGTAAAATGATTAAAACAAAAATGTCAACCAAAAAAAAAATAAGAAAAATATATGTATCTCTAAAATGTAAAAAATAAAATAAAGAAGATATTCTTTTGTTATATGCTCATACTCAAACCTCACCATCTTCCAATTACATTTTTCACCATTAAGAACAAAATCAATTATTGTTTGGTTTTTATTCATCACAATGGGAACGTTAACGAGCTGCAGTTTCAGCACAATGAACATAAGGTTCCGTTTGAATCCTCCAGTTAATTACACTTTCAGTCGAAGAATCCAATTGAAGAGAATGTCCAAACGGAATTTCGGTAGATTGATTATTAGGTGTAGTAGTGGAAATGGCAGTAGCAATAACAATGGCAGCAGTAGCAATAACAATGGCAGCAGTAGCGATGGGAAACTGGAAAAGGATTCTTCAAATTTGGCTACAGCTACTGAAGAAACCACTGAAGAAAGGAACGGCGGCGGTGGCGCCAGCGGTGTGGAAAATGATTCCGAGGATTCTCCGGTGTCAATTTCTTCCAGAGTTAGTTTCGCTTTTGTTTTTGTTCAAAAAAAATCTTTGTTTTTTTAGTTTGTTTAGATAATTTGTATTTTATGTTAGTGTTGTTGTTGTCTAAATTTTCAAGTTTGATGCTTCTAATTACATTTTAGAATTTGCTATGAGTGAAAGGAGGAAAATTTGGGGTAAAAGAAGAGAAGAGATGTGTATTTAATTGATAACTGATGATATAATTAATTAAGTACTTTAGTTATTACTAGTTTATTGTGTGTGTACTATAGGCTTATGCAGTAGGAGAACTGATTCTTCCAGCTACGTGTTCTTATGCCTCTTTTCCCTGGCTGCTGACTTGCTTATACAACAACACCAACATACCCAGTGACTTGCTTATACGAAATAGGAAATAAATTTAAGGCAATGAATGGAAGGAATATTGAAAAATGTGATCGTGATTAGCAAAGCTTAAAAGCAATTTGCCTGTTGGGCAGAATTTCTAAAAGCTATCACTTCGTCACTTAAAGTAAATGAAGCTATGTGAAGCGCAAGAGCCATGCACTTTCGAGAATTGTGCGCTTCAAATATGATACACAAAGTGATCCTGACGAGAATCACTTGTTCTTTGAATCTCAAATTTGAGAATTGCATTAGTATCAACATTGTGATTTGATTAGTTTAGTACTAAATTCATATATGTTTGATATTTTTTAATTCTCTCTAATTTGCGTCACTTCAAAGGAGCATGCTCTTCACTGCTCCTTTTTTGTTTCAAGCTCCATAGACCTTATCGCTTCTTTGCATTCTTCACGTTAGAAAACACTAATATTGGAACCATTTCCAAAAATACAAGTGTCTTTTGAAATTTCACTACCGAAGGCTTTTCACTTTTTTATACTGCTTATGTTTCAACTAGGGGTGACAAAATGGTTCAAAGAAAACAGTTATCCACCCATATTATCCATTAAAAAATGGGTTGGATAATGAACTATTTAAAAACGGGTCAAATATGGATAAGAACCATATTATCCATTTTGAAAATAGATAACCAATGGGTCTAACTTTTACATTTGTAAAGCCTCAAATTGGGGGTTCTTCAAGTTAGGGAGAGTAAGAATTCTCCAAAAAGTGATCATATGCAAGAAGTCATGGATAATATGGTTACCCATATTATCCGCCGGTTAACCCGTTTTTATTCGTATGAAATATGAGTCGGGTCGGATAATTTACCCGTTTTTCATTACCCGTTTTCGACCCGAACCATTATCCGCCCCACCCCGCCCGATTGTCACTCCTAGTTTCAACTAAGTGACTGGTTTAAAAGAATTGTGGCTGGGTATCTATGAACTTTAAGAGACTTATTTGGTCATTAAGAATTTAAGATAGCAAGAAAAGTGTCAACTAATTATCCTTTATTACATTGTAGTCAGAAAATGTTCAAGTAATCTCTGTTGACTCATAAGAAGCTCGTCACATGCATTCCTATAATGGTCAAAATAAAGAGTAGCTTCATGATATGAAAAAACATTAAAGAGATGAAGAGGAGAAACCAATGTACTGAATGTGTTTACTTTCTTGGCAGCCAACAATATCCACTGTTGGATCAACTTATAATAATTTCCAAGTAGATTCTTTTAAGTTGATGGAACTTCTTGGACCAGAAAAGGTTGATCCCAGTGATGTGAAGATTATTAAGGAAAAGTTATTTGGCTACTCTACTTTTTGGGTGACTAAAGAAGAACCATTTGGAGATCTTGGAGAGGGCATTCTTTTCCTTGGGAATCTTAGAGGAAAGAGGGAGGATGTTTTTGCCAAACTTCAGAGTCAGTTATCAGAAATTATGGGTGATAAGTACAACCTGTTCATGGTGGAGGAACCTAATTCAGAGGGGCCAGACCCACGTGGTGGGCCCAGAGTCAGCTTTGGTATGCTGCGGAAAGAAGTTTCTGAACCAGGTCCAACAACTCTCTGGCAATATGTAATTGCTTTTCTGTTGTTCCTTCTCACTATTGGTTCCTCTGTGGAGCTAGGAATTGCATCTCAGGTCTGCTCGTCAACCACACAGTTTGACTTATTGTTTCATTTCTTATTCTTCTCATAAAATTCTCTATTTTTTCTAACAATCGACTTGACGACTTAAATTTATATTGAGCAGATAACTCGCCTTCCTCCTGAGGTAGTTAAGTACTTTACGGATCCAAATGCAATTGAACCACCAGATATGCAGCTTTTATTACCGTTTGTGGATTCTGCTTTACCACTGGCATATGGTGTGCTGGGTGTGCAGTTATTTCATGTAAGATTTCTTTGTTATCCTTTTAGTTGATTGAAGGAATTCTCTGTAATGAAGGAGTCAGCCAAGTCCAAAAGGAACATGAAATCCTCTCTAAAGTTTCCAGTTCTGTATCTGATTATGATAGAATGGTGTAATTTAGGTTTTGGTTTCCTTCTTTGGCAATATTGATTATATTACTTAGGTTGACTAGGGTTAGATTTTCTTCAGAAAAGAATAATTAGCTTCAATTTTAGTATTTCTTGTACTTTGAAATTTTAAGATTCAAGTTCAAATAGGATGGTGGACAAATATTAAACTAGATAGAAATACTAAGGAACACATTTATTGGCCTCGGAGTAGAAGCTCTGTGTTAAGTTATAAAGCACTTTTACTACTGAAAAGGAGAAAATAATCTCAATAGAAAGGTTACTGTTAGGAAATAAAACGAACTGCCAGAACAATGAAGATGTGCTTTACTGATTTAGCTATGCTAGTTTGCCACAAAATGCAGTTAATCGTGAAAAGAATTGTTGGTCTAATAAGAATTGAGAGAATGCGTTAAGACAACTATCTTACCCCTAAGTTCTTTTATAGGCACATTTACAATGTATATATCTGATTTGGGACACTACCACATTTAATGTTAGACTGGTATACCTTTAAATCTAAACTAGCTATCTATCACTTACCCTCAAGCGGGTGCATGAAAGAAGTTGCTATCTAATACTTCCCCTCAAGCAGGTGCATAACATGTTGTATTGACCAAGCCTGCTACATATACAATTGGTTCATGTGAGGAGCTTGGTGAATAGGTTAGCATGTTAATTGTTCAACTTCACAAACTTAATGACGATTTCTAGGAATATCTTTTCTTTGGCAAATGGTAATCAATCTCTATGTGTTTGATCATCTCATGATACATAGGATTAGATTTGATCTGAAGTGAAGCTTGAACTTTGAAGTCAAAAGTGATGTACATTGCTTCCACATACATTTGAAAACTTGGCTGAATACCATTTCTAGGTGTTAGGCACCTTCTAAATTAATGTCAAACGTGATCAGAAGTAACAGAAGGAAGCATTAGCTATAACTTACTATAAACTTATCAAATTGTAGTCAAAAGTTACTGTATACTACTGGGCTCAGACATGTAGAAGGGACATCTGTATGTGTATATTAGCTAAGCTTAGCTTTTGCATCTCTAAGTGACATGTGGCTTAACATTGCTGTAACTCCGTGCAACAACTAGAAGTTTACCTTTCATTTTCATTTGCTTTTGGAAAAAAGTTTACCTTTCTGCCTTGCTCTTTTGTTGCTGCAGTTCTACCATAGTAGCTTAATTTAAAAAAATTCAATAAAACAAGATGTTAAACTGAAAATGAGATGGCGGTTAGTTTCTCCTGAGATGGTTTTATACCTTCATTTGATCATTTCTGTTCTTCCAAACTTATTCCTCCCTGTTCAGTTTTACATGAAGAGTTGATTTGTTGCAGGAAATTGGGCATTTTCTGGCTGCATTTCCAAGGAATGTGAAATTAAGCATTCCTTTCTTTATTCCAAACATCACTCTTGGAAGCTTTGGAGCAATCACTCAGGTTAGCATATTTTGTTGCCACTTGTCAATGCTTGAAACAGTAAAGATGGCAGCTGAGCATTCTAAACTTTCTGAAAGATTTGTGCAAATAGATCAATTATTTTGAATTCCTCAATGTGCTGTTTGCTTTCAGGAGAGTCATGACTGAGTACATTGTCATTCACCTGGTTTTATTAAAAGATGGAACATGCTGGTAATATGCATTTGAAGTGGTTCTTATGCATGAATCTTGTTTTCATTGTTAAAGCTTAAACCCTGGGTTCTAGGAAACTTAGAAGGTTCCTTTTTGTAAAGGGGGTAGGGGTTACATTTCGTTTCTGCGCAGAGGCAGGCCTGATGGCAGAATGCATTTACTACAGGGAATTGGTGTAGAGTGTTCGAGATATGCTACTAGCAATTTCTTCTGGCTGCAACCTCCTCCAAACAATCTAGTATAAGTCCTTTTGAGAACATGAGGAGTTCCAAGATGGTTCTGTAATATACAATAGTCAATGGACATTAATCCCTTGGGAATAATAATTTTATTCAATTTTCTTTTCCTTACCCAGTTGGTTCTCACATTATCAAGGACTTTTGTCACTTTAGATTTGCTAGTTCAAACTTGTGATAGAGGAGTGAAATAAGAGTTCTAAATGTAGGTTGTGAATTGAGGAGGGAGAAAAGAAGTAGAAGTGGTGGTGGAGGAGAATCAAATGTTATCTTTGCTTATTGAGATGATGTGAATGCACCACTTCAAATGATATTAATATGTACTATACTCAATGCTTTCCCTTGTTAAGTGTCACTTATTTTGTTCCTTATAAAAAAAAGTGACACTTATTTTGTTAAAGCATATGTAACAGATTTGACAATGGTAGAGTCTAGCATGGAGGGAAAAATCATTGTGAAGGATCTGTGCTAGATTAATCTACTTCATTAAACCTTGTCATTCTGCCTAATTCATCATCTCTCCATTAAACATAAAGCATATGCATTAAAGATCTTCTCTTGGTTCCTGCAGTTCAAATCTATTCTTCCTGATCGCAAAGCAAAGGTAGACATTTCTCTTGCGGGTCCTTTTGCTGGTGCTGCATTGTCTTCTTCCATGTTTGTGGTTGGCCTGTTACTCTCATCCAATCCTGCTGCTGCTGGAGAGTTGGTTCAGGTTCCTAGCACACTTTTCCAGGGATCTTTGCTTCTCGGGCTTATTAGCAGAGCCACTCTTGGTTATGGGTAAGTTTAGCCCTCCACAGGGAGCGAAAGCATGAAGTTCTTGGAAAATAATTTTCAATATGTACATTTGAGTTATTTTTCTTGTTCACTTGAGGAGTAGCCTAGTTTTGCTGATTTATTTTTGGTGCACCCACTTGATTCCTATTTGTATAGAAGATTGGGAGTCTTTCAAAGGAAACCATGTCTTTTTGTAATGTTTTCTACTTTTTGGTATCCTTGTACACAGCCACGTTTTTGCCCCTTTTCAATGAAATTTATTACCTTATCAGAAAAAAAAAATCTCTTTGTCAAAACCCCTATATCTGTAGGCTGATCACTTTGAAGTGCATAAATATATTGTTTCTTAAAGAAAACCTTAGCAGTTATGTGCATGAAGGCCGGGGAACTTTTTGCTTTTTCCAAATTGGCAATATATTTTCGTTTTCACTTATTCGAATCTTAAGCATATAACATTTGAGCTAATGTGCATTCATTTTCACAGAGCAATGCATGGCGCTATGGTTTCAATCCATCCTCTTGTGATAGCTGGCTGGTAAATTTGAGTTTGTTGTAAGTACTTTTGTTGGCTTAAGTTTAGCATGCTTGCTCTAAATATCATTTTGCAGGTGTGGCTTGACTACATCGTCTTTTAATATGCTACCAGTTGGATGTCTTGATGGTGGGAGAGCTGTGCAGGTGGCCTTTGCATTCTTTATTCTATCAAATTGTTTTCATAAACTTGGGACACTGTCAAGCTTAATAACAAAGCGTAATCAATTGCATCCTGTGAAATTTGAATGATGAGAAGTCGCTAACTTGGACGTAGACTGTTGTTTACATAGTATTAGATGATTAATGGTGCAAAGCTTGAAAAGATATTACTAATAGATGTGTGGAACCTACGATTCTAGTATTGCAAACTTGTGGGGCTCCTAACGAGATAGGGGCTGTTGAGACTTTTTAGCATGCTTAGACAAATTGGTTTCCCGAAATATTTTGCTGACTTTTTCGTGAAGAATTGTGACCTCAGAAAGTGAAGAACTTCTTGGCTAGGAGATAATTGGTTATCCCAGATAAAGTCTGACGACTGTCTACTTCATTTTTTGTTTCTGGCAGGGAGCCTTTGGGAAAGGATCACTTATTGGTTTTGGTTTGGCGACATACACACTTCTGGGCTTGGGCGTGGTAAGCAGTCTTTTGTCATTTGATATAGGGTAGAACATAAAAGTAAATCTTCACATTGCTCAAAGTTACGACTAATATGTTTTATTACTTTGATGTGCACATGTAGATCAAATGTCTGTCCTTCATATATCCAATCGTTGTCCACTGTCCATTTGTTCCCCCTTCTGTCACTCCCCTTCTGATAAGTTTTGATTAGTATTAGGTTAGCAATACCTGGAACCTTTTTTTGCTTATTTCATGTGCGCATTGAGGTCAAATCACTTATGGTCTGTTACACATCTGTCCTTTACCCTTTTTGCTTGGTGTTGCAAATTGTACAATCAGTCACTTAAAACATTCTGTTTGTGCTGCCATCAGCTGGGTGGACCTCTGTCACTTCCTTGGGGATTGTATGTGCTTATATGTCAGGTAATAAAAACACAGTGCTGTTTCCCCATCCTATTTAATGGTGTAAGAGTTGGTTGCTTAGAAGTTAAAACCTTGGATCATGTAACGTGCAGAGGACACCGGAGAAACCATGCTTGAACGATGTAACAGAGGTCGGAACTTGGAGAAAAGCAGCTCTTGGTGTGGCTATATTCCTTGTAGTATTGACTCTTCTTCCTGTATGGGATGAACTTGCAGAAGAACTAGGTATAGGTCTTGTAACCAGCTTTTGATTCATTAAAGATGGAGTCTTGCCAATTTTGATGTGGGCATGGGCTTGAGGAGTTGGTATGCATCATTTAAGTATTCATACTGATCTTTTGACTGTACCTAGTCGACTATGTATACATGTATATAGTGAGTACCAATTTTTCACTGCAGATTTATTTTAATAAATGAGGAACTTTTATAAAGAGATTCAAACTCGAAAACACAAAACTGAATAGATCTTCTCTTATAGTAAGTGGCAGTTGATGATCGATCTTTAAGATCATAAATCAACAAAAAAAAATAGAGATTTTTGGCTATTTTGAGGGCTGTCTTTGCTTTTTAAAATTAATCTGAAAAGGGAAACGGAGTTTTACCTTGAAAATTAGAATGCCTTTATACCTCTGTAATCAGAAAAAGTGAAACAAATATCTCTGCGCTATTCCCCCAATTTCATTGCTATCTTGAGTACTAGTACTATTTTTCTTTTTGAGACAATTAACATTATAAACATAAATTTGGAATGCCATGTTTTAATTCTGTGCTAGTATTAAAGTGAAGTTAGCTCTGCCCCGTTATTAGGTTAAGTTCGAAATTTATTAAAAGGAAAAGGTCTAAATATGGCCTTGTACTATATGAAATTGAGCACATTTGCCCTTTGTTAATATTTTAGCCCATATATGCCTTACCGTCACATAGTTAGTCCATATATGCCCTTTTCAAAACGGATTCCACCCAAACGAATTAGCTCTTTTTTAAATTGTATTAACGGAAAAGGCTTAAAAATGCCACTCAACTTTCAGAAATGAACTATCCATGCCTTCCGTTAAAAAATTGCTGTTTCCATGCCACTGCTGTTACATAAATGGCTCATCTATGCCATTATTAAACTAGCGGCACAAATCTTTTCTTTTTTTTTTTATAATTTTTTTAACTCTAACATTTCCACGTGTAATGTCTTCATTGGTTCGAATTAACCCATGTCCCACTTAATTTTAACCTCGATTAGGTCGATTAACCCAAACCCCACGTGGTTAAGTTTTTACCCAAATAATCAACTCAACACAAAACCAAACCTAACCCTTCCAAATCCCCTCTCTCCGGTCATCTTCCCCAAATCAAAAATTGGTCCTTCGTGTCTTGGCCCTTTCCATCATTTTTCTCAAGGAAGCCGCTGCTTATGATCTCTTCCTTGCTGAAATTGGTGAGATGATGAGCAAGAAATTCCGTAGTGTGGAGAAGGAACCAAGTGAGCTTGAAGTTGTTTGCTTGGAGGCAAGAAGGCTGATTGCTGAGAGGGAGATTCTTTCTCCCATGTCTGAAGTGGATGAGGAGTTTCAATTTGACATAGTTTGTGAAGATGCTGGATATGATTATAGTCCCAAATTGATTTCTCAGGACTTCGTGAACCGAAATTCCAATGGGAGGAAACGGATGATTCCCGCTCTCTAAACTAGATGAAAGGATTTAATTGAGCTAGGGTTACAATTTCATAAAGAGAATGGAGAAATTGGATTTAATGGAGGTTTTAGGGTTGCTGATTTGGGGAAGACGACTGGAGAGTGAAGGGTATTTGATTTTGTTTTAACCGGGTTGGGTTTGGGTAGATGGACCTAACCAAGGTTAGAATTAAGTGGGCCATGGGTTAATTCGGACCAATTATGACAGGACACGTAGAAATTCAAGTCTTATAAATATTTAAAAAATATAAAAATCCAGCCGTTAGTTTAATAATGGCATATATGGGCCATTTCTGTAACGGCAGTGGCATGGAAATAATAATTTTTTAATGGATGACATGGACAGACCATTTCTGAAAGTTGAAGTGTATTACAAACACTATTTTCTTTTTATTAGAACTTTTTTTCTTTTCCTTTCTCTTTTCCTTCTTCTTTTTCCTTTTCTTCTATTTTTTCCTTTTTCTTTCTCTCATATCCGGTTTCCTCCATTGTTGATGCCTTCTCCATTTTCGTCACCAATATCACTTGACAAAACTCATGAATTCCTGCTAATTTCATAATCACAAACCTCACAGGTTCTTCTTACCTGAAGGAGATGAAAATTGGCGGAGAAATTTTTGCGGTGGTGTTAATTGGGCGAAGGTGAGATATGTTTATTTTGATTTTGAAGGTCTTGTTCCCTTCAGATCTAAAGCTCCACAGTGAAAAACACCTTCAAAATATAAATAAATATATCCTACCTTCACCAAATAAATACCACAAAAAAAATTTCATTGACAATTTTATCTCCTTCTTTTCAGAAGAACCAGAGCCTTCTCGCTGAGAAGCTTTTGGTGGTGTATGATTTATTTTTAGGAATAAAATCACGTGAAATTGGTGATGAAAATTGGATATGGGCGAAAGAAAAAGGAAAAAAAAGCATAAGAAAAGAAAAAAAGAAAAAAGAAAAAAGAAAAGAGAAAGGTAAAGAATTTTTTTTTACTAATAATAAGGAAATGGTGTTTGTAATACACTTTAATACAATACAATTAAAGAAAGAGCTAATTAGTTTGGGTGGATTCTGTTTCGAAAAGGATATATATGCACCAACTATGTGACGGTAAGGGCATATATGGATCAACTATGTGACGGTAATGACATATACGGGCTAAAGTACTAAAGAAGGAAAAATGTGCTCAATTTAATATAATCAAGGGCATATTTGGACCTTTCCGTTTATTAAATTATTTCACATTAATTTGATGGTAGAGAGTACGTAAAAGTAGGAGTGTACATAGGTTGGATTGGTTCGGATCTTTCAGTTACCAAACCAAACCAACAAAGTCAGATTTTTTAATCTTGGTTTTTTTGTTTTTCGGGTTTTCGAATTTTTCTCCAGTAAAGCCTCATAGCACAAAATATGTAACTTGTGTTCCAACCATTTCTTTAGTATTAATTTGAATTTTGTTTGAGTTACTATACTTATGAGTTATAAAATTTATTTACCATTTAAGGATGTTATGTCCAAACTTCAAATAATATATTAAAAGATAAAATTGTGAAAAAGTTCAAGAAATATTTATAAATTATATTGCAATAAATATTTACATGTATAAAATATTTTTACAAATTGTAAAACTGTACTACCGGGTCGGTTTGACTTATATGGTCGGATTTTCATTTCAGCACCAAATCAAATCACAATCGGGGTTTCTTTCGAGTTTAACTCGAATTATCAGTTTGGTGCGGTTTATCGATTTTTTTTTGTACAAAAGAAGCACTTCTTAAAAAAAAATAATAATTAAACATATTGAAACTTAACTAAATAAATATTCCTTTTGGACGTAAAACAGCCTAATAATGATACTAAAATAATTGTGAAGCATTTCTTCTTAAAGATTAAACCCACCATTTAGGTCCCATGGTATCATTCATACCAGATTTTGATAAAGTGTTCAAAGAGCAGTTTGGTGTAATAAACTCCGCTATTTGCAAAGTAAAATAAATCGGATGACATTAAATATATTCTATGCAAATTTATATTGCAGTTTATAATATGATAGGTCACGATTAAAGTTGTCTTCACGTGACCTATATATTGCGAGTTCAAGCTGTGGGATCAATCATTGTTATCATTGTTCAATATATGCTGTCTATATCATACCCTTTAGGGTACGGTCCTTACTCGAACTTTGTATAATTACAAAATTTTTCGTGCAACCGGATGGCCTAGAATATATAATCAGATAAAGCGTTCAGATATCAACAAATCAAAACATCGTAATCATATTATGCAAGCTCATGGGACCTGCTTTCACTTTCTTGTTCAACTTTTTGCTTTCAAATTATTAATTACTTGTGAAAATGCCACCATGCAATCTTTTCTGATTATCCAGAATGTTTCGCGTATTGATTGGGACATAAACAGTTTTGTTTTATTTTAGTGTAATAAAAATATACAAACACTATATTATGGTCATGTTACATAAATTGAAAATGTAGAATCGTTATATAGAGGGGTGTACAAAGAAAACCGATAAACCGCACCAAATTGGTAATTCCGGTCAAACCGGAAAAAGAACCCGATCATGGGTTGGTTTGACTTGGTTTGGTGTTGGAAAAAATAACCCGACCATAATTGGTTTGATTTGGTTTTAATTAAAAAAAGTCAAACCGAAACCAAACCAACCCGATATTACATTTATTCAATTTTTACAAATATTTTATACATATAAATATTTATTTTTAATACAATTCATAAATATTTCTTAAACTTTTTCACAGTTTTATCTTTAAACATATTGTTTCAAGTTTGGAATTAACATTCTTGAATGGTCCAATAAATTTTATAGTTCATAAAGGTAGTAATTCAAATAAACTTCACATCAATACTAATGCTAACTAAAAAAAATCCAATTCAACACTAGAAATGACAATAGTGTGGATTATCTATTTTTTAGTTTTGCATTGTTTATATTGAAAATGCATAACTTAGTCTATCTTTTTCTTTAGTGCTTAGTTGTGTAACTAATACTTATAGTTGTACTTATTTAAGCATGACTTATATAGTACTTTTAGATTATGTAAATATTTATTATGGCTTATTACTTAGTAATATTTTCTTTATGGATTTTAGTATTTTTGTTACTGAATATTTTAGTACAATGTTATGACGCATCTCATATTATTGTATTATTTTCTTGAAAAATACATTATATAGTTGTATCCTTGTAGGATTTGAGAAGTATGTGGAGCACAAGTTATATATTTGTGCTATGAAGACTTATCGGAAAAACAAATCCAAAAACCCGAAAAACCTGAGATTGAAAAACCCGATTTCGTTGGTTTAGTTTGGTTTATAGATTTAAAAATCCGACACTATTGGTGTGACGACCCGACCCGTCGTCTCATGTGTTTCTGCCCCATTTCCCCCATATTGTGTTGCTTCGTGTTTCAATGTCAGTATTTGAGTTGATCGGGTTGAATGGAATTGGTTTTAGTTGGAATGAGGCACTTAGCCTCTTAGAAGGAAGCTTGTTTTGAAAAAGTCATCCGGAAGTTGACTATATAGTTAGAAGGCTCGGATGGGAATTTCGGTGATTTGGTTAGCTTCGGGGGATAATTTGTGACTTAGGAGTGCAATCAGAATTGATTTTGGAGGCTCGGTGTGGAATTAGACTTGAATTAGCGAAGTTTGAATTTTGGTGAATTCCGGTTGATAGGTGAGATTTTGATCCGAGGGTCGGAAGGGAATTTCGAGAGTTGCAGTAGCTTCGTTGGGTATTTTGGATATGTGTGCAAATTTTCAGGTCATTCGGACATCGTTTGGTTGGATTTTTGATCGAAAATGCATTTCG